>QVRM01003268.1:0-49259 GCA_003439945.1 Dermanyssus gallinae | reverse complement strand
AAAAGAAAAAAAATCGTATACGTTTGTGTGTATGTATTATATTGTGATTACACTTGACAGATGCAGGTGCTCCAACGATATAACTTTGACATAAATTGTGACAGATTGCCTGTAAAAGAGCATGTCAATAAAACAATCTGATAATGATGATGATACATATATATATATATATATATATATATATATATTGCACGACCAAAAATCGTGGCATAAATAGTGACAAACTAAGCACTAGCAGCAGCAACAACAACAACAACAACAACAATAGCAACAACAACGGGCGGTCTGCATTTACCGGTCATTCTACGAATGCATCGTAGTGTCGTCCATCGTATAGTTTGCAGTGCCATCTACCTGGTGCTACACGTGCGAGACTTCTCACACTCTCGCGTTGGTCACGTTCATCACCACAAGAGCGTTTTAAAGTAGAGGCGGCCAGGACGACAGACCAAAACAGACTGACCGCATACTGGCTAGATATAGATGGGAGTAGCAAGCCGAATCATATCTCTGCTATTAACTACTATTGGATTGCAGATAGAAGCAAGTCGAGAAAGCTGCCTCCAGCTTTCTCGACAGAGCAGCAGCGGCAATAGGGGCAGCAAGCACATTGATGACAGCCGCTGACATATGGCAGTTGTCTATGCAGTGCCGCAACCTGCGGCGGTCATAGCAGCCCTTTGCCGTCTGTGCCCAACAACGCCTGTCTGAATCAGTCGGAAACGGAACGTGAACGACGGTCATCGGTTTGCCGATCTTGCCGTGCGAATTGGTCAGTGTGGGAACAGACCATCCCCGCGCGTCTATAGCGACGGTGGTGGGACTGACGCTCGGAGCGGACATGAAGCTACTATTGCTGCTGCTGCTGCTACTGCAGGAAGGAGGTTAACGATAGTGCAACTTGGTAAATGTTGTAAAAAAAAACAAGCCTTGGTAAATCGCGGGCAATTTCGAAACAAATCAATGGCAGCATACAAGCAATTCTACTCCGCTCGCGTGATGGAAGGGCCGATGTATCATCATCAGGTGTCAGATCATATCAAGGTGGGCCTGCTTGTCAGTTTGCCGGCCGGTCTGTCTGTCCGTTGGCCTGCGGCTGTGCTTTGACTTACAGCTGCTTCCGCTCACCTTTGATTCGCCCTTGCCGTCCTCTCTCAATCCCTGCTGGCTACTACAGCCTAAAGCTGATTGACGTGAGTGAGCGTCTCCGCCATCACATGATGATTTTTCGATCATGGGAGATGGCTACAGTTGACTCGCCTAAGTCGCCATGGCCAGTCACCGCCTACACTGGAACGATGGCGCCGAATTCCTATGCAACACAATCTTGCAATGTTGTTGACGTTTTACTTTGTGAACGCCCCATATTCGCTAACAAATCGTTGCCGGGCAGACAGAACGAGGAGGAGATGAAGAGAGATGATGATGATCAAGTGCGGTGGGTCGGCACACCTATAGGTGTCAGACAAACTCTATATGGCGCAGCTTCTCACGATGAAGCAGGACGTCAGGTGCATCACTTTCCAGCAGCTCATTTATCAGACGAATCTTATGTTCCTGTAGATGTTGATGTTGTTGTTGTTGTTGTTTTCGTCTTCTTTGTCGACATCGTCATCGCCCTTGCCTCCACCGCCTTCGCCAGCGCAGTCCTCGACATCTTTTCAGCCTAGTTCACAATGTGCAAGGTGCGCTTTCACACACTAGATGGGGGAAAATGCCGCGCACGAAGGTGTTGTTGGTGTTGCTGTTATTTTGTGCTTCGCTATAGACATCTTCGAAATCAACGAAGCAGCGTCAGGGCTTACGCCAATGGTCGCCACGTAGATGACGTGTTGAACTACGTCGGCGTTCGGCCAATGGTAACAGCCAAAGCACAAACGTGTCCGGCCGGACATGATGCGCTCTACTTCTTAACGGCCCACTTCTTGGTATGGCGGCACAAACCCTCGGTTTGACGGTTTTACGAATTGAGCTAGGAGAGAAAATTGATAATTTCGGAGTGTGAACAGGTGAGGATGGTGAGGAACATAGTGAGGATGGTCACCTCAGATGCAGTATCAATTTGTTTAGACTCTTCGAGTGGTAATAGCAGCGAAACAGTAATCTTGGTTCTCATCAAGTTACTATGTGTCTAGAATATTCTACCGATATTCGATGTTATCTCGAAACGCCGACACTTTGGCAACTTCGAATTTGCAATTTTCTACTATAGAGTTAATATATGTTTTCTGTTTCTCTTTTTGAAAGTATAATCATTCTCTAGATTACTATTTCGATTTCGACGTAATTTTTACCAATTTCTGTGCGTTTCGTAAGGCCGTCGATTTATGCATAGAAGCACACTTCCATATAGCGGTTTTCGATTTTTTTCAGCCCCATCTCCTCGAGCATAGCCGCAGTAGATCTACCACATGGTAGAAACCAATTCTCAATCGATTCACTTAATCGAATTTGTCCAGCCAAACATCATCACTATTACATTCTGTGTTTGGCAAGGTGCTCACAGGTAGCAGCACACTATCTGTTGTCGGGTACTAGTCTGTACATTTTGCCTAATGCGTGCGCTTAATCCGAGTAAGTCTATGCTTCTCTATGCTTGAGTCTCTTATGCTGTCTGGCTTTATGATGCTTTACCGTGTGGCGTCGCCGTTAAGCGAGCAAAGAGCAGCGGCGGTATTACGAAGAGTAGTATGTTGCCGTCTCGTCGAGCGATTTGTAAGCGGGAAAACGACAACGGAAAAACCACCGAAGAACGCTCATGGTCATTATCGCGCCGGATGGCTCTGTTTGTGCAGAGCTTCTCGCTTTCACGCATACGCCGCCCATGTAAATGACCCTAGCACACGGCCACACACATTGACATATTCCGCAACATACACACCCACACATACAGTTCATACATAACTACACAAACATTTTTTTACGTTCCACTACTATTCATTTCGTCTGCAGAGTTGTTAGATCCACGCTCTCTCTTTATATATATATATATATATATATATATATAGAGAGAGAGAGAGAGAGAGAGAGAGAGAACTATCCGTAATACTGGCACTCATCGCTAATGGTAATTTGACGGTGTATAGGCACAACAAAGTATCGACAACATTCATAAGTGTGATTTTTACGTCAGCGCTTAGGCGTAGCAGCAAACTCTCCCGATGTTGTTTTGAGGTTTTGAGAGGCGACACAAATGTTGGTAATTGGCAAAACGCCGCCTGTTGTTCACAAAATATGGAAAATGATATAACATGTATTCGGTCCCACGGTGATTTTATCACGCATGCTAATTACAACTTTATACATATGCATATCATCCAGTTTTCACTTCAAACGCGTGGTTCATTCAACAGAACTGCATTCTGCAGACCTTGGAGGTTATCGGTCAATAGAGTTGGTTGAAAGAAAATGAATCAAACAACGAAGCAGAACCACCACACTCGAATCTATATGCTAATGCTATGTGTAAGCACTCTACACAACGGGTAGTCAAAAATTACTATCACAAGGACCTTCTGAACAGCACTTAATGCGTTTGTTATAACGCCAGCAACACTCCCTCAAATATACACGCAAACGAAGTAGTTCACTCGTAGAGCATGTTCATCATACACAACAACTACAGGTAAAGGCGAGCACTGCTGAGTGTGCAAACGTATTGTAAATGATTATTAAATCATCACAATCATTTCTAAAGACACGTGGATAAATATAACTACCCGATCTGAGTGCGTGTTCTCTCTGATCAGACCACCGCATTTCTAATTCAGGTCATACCTAGACCACAGGCCTGATTCCGATTGTGAAATTAAAAGCCATTGTTTTACTTCGCGAACGAAGAGGTTCTTCGTTGTGATATATATATATATATATATATATATATATGGATACACACATTCATACTGCTGTTAATTAAATGTTGCTGTGAACAAACGAGCACTAACGACGCTCTGGATTGCTAAGGGCAGTTGCAATAGGCAGGAGCAAGCCCATGTTTGCGTCTATGAATGGCTTTTAGTCTGGCGACCAATAGTTGAACGGGGCGAACAAGGCGTCCGTCACAGAGGCAAGAAAGGGCGGGAAAGCGATACATAGAGATAGAGAGTGGAGGAGGGAAGCGCGTGGACGCGATACTCAGCCGCACTGGAGGAAGGCTTTCACCCGGTGTGGCCCTTACTGGCCACTTAGCGAATTCAAAAACAGTGACCATGAACTTTTGAATTAATGCCGTTTGTTGTTTTCGACAGGTGCTCGACATAACTACCGTCATAATTCGTCCCACAGAACTGGCGAAACTGGTAAAAAAAAGAACGATAGAAAGGGAGAAGGAATGAATTAAAAGCAAATAATTTCTCTGATTTGCTCTTAACCTCGTGAGGTCGAACTAACAGCGAAATGCTGAAGTACTGAGGCTCTAACCGTGCGAAAAAAAAATATATATATATATATATATATATTTCAAACATAGCAGTGTAGTCGCGCGAACATATTGAGTGTAAACAATGTTTCACTCGCGACAGCTGTTTTGGCATTGCCGTTGTTTGCACGATTTGTTCGATATGTTCCCGGGAGTAGACTGCCATACGTATATATATATATATATATATATATATAAGCTTGATAAATGTGTATACGCAAATCACCCATGTATGTCAGATGCGCATAGCGCTGTAGCTAATAATTATTTTCACTGCACTGTCACGTTTTTCTCTCTGCTCTCTGCGGCCTCTGCTTCGTTATTTCGACCTGTTCTTTTTCTGCAATCCTAACGCTTCTCTTAATTCTAAGTCCCTAGTCGTCCTGATCGCTCGCACTCTCTAACTAGATAATCTACCGATTGCCCTCTCTGTTCTCGCATATTTCTAAGTCCTCATAGCATACCCGCTGCACCGTCGAGTCTAACATACCAGCTCTCGTATTCAACGCTAACAGCCTCTTGTATTAAAGTATAACATTCATACACACCACTCTTAAATTTAATATTCCCGCATATTTACTTTAAACTAGTTTTTTTTTCGGAAGTGTTACCGCTACCTTTGTGAATATGTACTGAGTTCTATCTGTTCTGCCGCAAACTCCTGCCCCAGTTTGTTAATCATTCATTGCTTTTTTCAACTAGTAAATCTTCCTAATCAATCATCTGTGATTTAATGTCCTAATTCTATTACTATACCTTAGCTTACGCTGTACTTCCCATTCGATAAATGTTGATAATTCGCTCTCTCCTACAAGAAATTCTATGCTACGACGCCCTAATAAAAACGTAATTACTTTCCTCTGAGTGCTTTCTTATTTCCTCCATAAACCCAACCTATGTACTAGAACAGCGTTTGCAAATGTCAGCCCTGACACTTACATTGCCTTCTGAAGTGTTCTTTATAACCACATATCTATTGAACCCCCACAAACTCCCAAAAAATATTGCATTTTACCGAATTCTTTCCCCGTCTGCTTTCTTTATTTTTAACATTTTTTCCTCCAACAATTCTTCATTCAACATAGTAACACCTAATATCCTTCACAAAAAAACGCCATATCGTCTGCAAATAATAGAAGAGGAACCCTAATGGATATTTGTTTCTCCCCAACTCTCCGCTCTCCCCCCCTCTCGCTCTCTCTCTCTCTCTCTCTCTCTCTCTATATATATATATATATATATATATATATATATATATAATAGAATATCTGCTTATTAATAATTCAACAAGAAATATCCTTCATAATTTATCGTCGACTCGTGAAAAGGCGGTACTCCGGACTCCACCTTCGGTAATGGGTGGCTTAAAGCTGTACTATCTCCATAACTAAGCACCGTGCTAGGCCCAATCACCTTCCGCATGGCTGCCGCTGGAAGGAAAGGAACCCCAATATGCGAACGCTTTCCTTGTGGGACATGCAAAACTAAAGTTGACATCGACGATCTGCTTCCACTTAGTTGCCCAACAAGCTGTAGTAGATTTTAATGTACGAATTCCCTCAACACTGGAGCCCTTAGGCCGATAAGAAATCTGATAGCGTGACCATTCTCCTGTAGTCGCATGACACGGGTCTGGCATAGGGTGCTACAGTATCTTTCACAGTGCCCTGGTGCATACGTTCCTATGATCGAAACACACACCTGTAAGAACGAGAAATCAGGTGAATCCCTATGGAGATGTTTTGCACCACAAAACGCGGATCGTTGACCTAAATACAAGGCCATTAACAATATCCGCACAGGTCTTACAATTTGCAAGCGTTCCGGAACCAACAGGAATTATCAAAAACTAGACGGGCTAACTTCAGTTCCTTTTGATGAAGGCTGTGCTCTAGTTTGAGAAGTCACTTCTTCTGGCTACGCGGCTTCGCAGGGTGTTTTTAGTTTCTGGCGAAAAAGAGCAGTCGATTTTCCTTTTCAGCGACGATGGATTGACATCCAATGTCGCCGCACACGTGCTAGGGATGATGTCGAAATGGTCTCAACCTATGCTGCTGCCGATCTAACATTCGGACTATAAGTGTGGGCAAGGGTAATACCGCGTCAAACCGTAATAATAATAATAATAATAACAGCAATTATTATTAGTAAAGATGCTGTACTATGTTTACATTCCGTTTATGAACATTCTGTGGTCAAACCGGCAACGTGTACTACGTCCAAAAATGCCAATGAACGCCTCCGCTGACCACGCTGCTATAATAATAGTATGCCTACATTTGTCGATCGCTTAAATACCAAATTCTGATTAATAATAAAGCTATGCTCTAGCTAGTTGCTCGTCGCTCAGCCTAGTCAGCAGTAGGGTGATACAGGCGCACGTCTTTTTGTATGGGGCGCGTCCGGGCATACGTATTGGACGTTTTACGGTGCGGTGTGGTTTGACTTCGGTACTGGTGATGCCGACAGATTCGTCGGCCCACGGTCACCGTGTTACCGTGTCGTCGCAACAATCACCAATTTGACGAAATTGTCTGTACAATTTCGTTGTGATCTCGTAAATGTTTGTGTCCGATTTCTGTTCTGCTAGGCAGAACAAATAGTAGTAAGCTGAAGGAGAGGAGGGTCATGATGAGCAAAGCGACCTACAATGCAATGCCCGCACCATGCTGAGACCCCAACGTCACAGCGAGAGGATTGTTGTCAATCTAGTACTCTAGTACTTAAACTCTCAGTGATGACTAATTGGAAAATGTAGTTGCGCACACGGTCACCGCGGCAGAGAAGCTCCCTACAAGCGCAGACCTGTAGTGAGGGGCTTTAACCCACTAAAAACCGATTTTGTCCCCGTGCCCCGACCTACTGGTAACTGCTTACGCATCGCATCAAAGAGCAAGGGGGAGGAGTGTAATGGTCCCGGTTGTCTCTTGTAGGATAGCGTTGAAGACTCTAGATGTTATGTTTAAGTAAAAAGCGTTTCTGCTTCTTTCTTGCAAATGTCATGACGGTTAAAAGCCGGCATTTTCATTAAAAGTCTCCCAGCAGCTCCACACATGCTAGGCACCTCAGAACAGTGTGTTCTGGGGATTCCTCCTGTCCACCGCCGCAGTAGATCTACGTGGCAGTTTTCCCGATCCTGAACAGGTAAGACTGAAAGTTGCCGTAGCCTGTCAAGGACCTGGGTAGTGTGGCAGGTGAGTTCTCCTACGGCCGGTTTAGCCAGTCTTTGATGTTTGGGTCAATGTTACGGAGACTGGCGCCTGGAGCACCATCTAGGCCGTCCCACTCCTGGAGTACTATGTAGGCCGTTCCACTCCTGCTGCCAGGGGTCGCTTGTGTACCGATGCTCCTCGTCCTTTCAACTTTCGGGGTTACCCTATAAGTGGCGGCGCTCGGCTGCTTTGAGGTCTCAAGAAACCAGCGAGGACTAGAGCCGCCGCTACGCTAACCGTCCGGTACACCGCTATCAAGACCCTCGGCCCTCAGGGCCCGACGCATTCAAGCTGTTCTTGTTAGCGGCGAATTTCAGGATGTCGGTGGGCCAAGCCAGAGCTCCGTATAGGGTAACACACACTCGGTCGCGGACATGATTATTTGCCATCTGAATTGTCGTGGCTCGTAGGTGTTAGGGATACGCCGTGCGAAGTCGTTGGCTCTCTTGAATGCCTTCTCCATTGCCCGCCACACACGTTTAGTACCACGGCGATCCTCTATCCTGGGTGACACCGAGATACCTCACTTTATTGACTCGTGGCGATTATGCTGGCCATCTAGGCAGAGGTAGAGGGTGGGGTAGTTCGTCTAGTAGCGTCTGATCGTGCACAGCGACAGAGATGAGGACCAGACTTGCCAGCCAAAACTGATTGGCCAATAAAGAGACTCCGAGCGATCACCTATCATCATGTTCAATAAAGAGAAGAGCAGACTGGCTTGGTCGTGTCGTGCGCCGCCTCGTCAGAGCCGCCAAATGTTTTGTAGGCAACATGTGAAATTGGTGCTCAGCTTGCCACACAGTAATAATACGATTGGGTCAAAGTGGGTATGCGTCGTCTACTTCGAGTTAACTCGACCCTTATCTACTACATTCATTCTATTGAGTCGAATGGTCATGTCTAGGCGCAAAACCAACAATCAACATTCAATGCAATAACTATAGTAACGAGCTTCTCATTTCCCTGTACTTCTCGCTCACTATACGGCTCGCATTGATACATTGCTCTTATAATAATAATAATAATAATATATTATTATTATTATTAATATTATTATTATTGCTACTAGTATCAATACGGGTGTACCAACCGTAAAGCACAGTTATCTACCTCCAGAAACTAAACTCAAGGATATCTCAATAACGTGTGTTAAGTAAGAACAAACGAATGCAAATATTCTTGGATCGGACTAACAAGTATTGTATGAGGTAGAGAAAATACGCCGTTATAGTAACTGAGTACGGGAATGTGTCTGAGTCTAGCCCGCCTACTGTACTACAGCAGCCACAGAGGCATACCAGCCGCCTTATCATACGACAGGGTGTATCGGTTGCGGTTTGCCGTGCCTGGTTCTTTTCTCTGACATCCTTCTCGATGGCGCAAGATGAATGCCATCCGACGACGACAACAACAACAACAACAAAAACGAAAACAATGAAAGGTTAAAATAAAAGCCAGTGCCCGTCACGATGGGATTGATTATATAGTGGTACGGGGTCAAATAATTAGGAAATATTCATTATAGTAAGAAAACTGAGCAAACAATTAAACAACAATTCGATTATGAACAAGACCTATTTGTCGTGATAAATGATGAATGTGGTAATTAATTATGAATTGTTATATACAAAAATAGAACTCTACGATAGTCTACATTCGGTTAGAAATCGTATACATGTTGGAGAATAAACACAGTTGGCGCTTAGTTATGTTTTCAATTTTATCCTTTCGAGTAGTACGAACAATTATAATTTCAAACTGACAGTGTTGGAGACAGAAGCCGATAGTATAATTTTGATGTTTTGATTTCCTTGTTACATTGCTTACAGTGTTACAGATAAGCTACGCAGATATGCCCGAGCCATCTAGAAATCAGCAGTAACCTTGTCACAATATCTACGACCTTACTTCATGAATTGTCATGTGGACGTAAACGGAGGTTTTGGCCTATTAAGTCGCATTGCGGAAAGAGATCAGGAACCAAGTACGCTTGATGATAACAATAATTATGATAATGGTGATTATGGAGGTCATGACAGAGATGAAGGAAGCAGGCTAGAATCCTGGCGATTTTAGCCTTCTTTTATTCCCTCATAAAAAGGAAACAACGCTATCCTCAATTAAGGAGACTAAGAAATAGCACGTCTAGCTGCCCTCATCACGCCATAGGAAGCACCGCCGAAGGCCACGTTGTGCGTTTTCTTTCTGCACCGTTTCAGCAGTGAGACATAGTGGCACAACTGATAACAAAAATCATCGACATTGTTCTACTGTTGATGCCATAAGCACATTTGTTGTTCATATCATTAGCTCAGTTGAAGCGAACCCGGTTTTTACCCGATTCGTTGCTATGCTTGTTTGGTTTCTAAGAGTCTCTGAAGAAGGCCTCGTTATGCCTCTAAAAAATTACTGTCTTGTGTTTCGGCTGCCACCGATCCAGCAACGAGTCGCTATTCCAACTCCACGATCTTCTTGACTTCAGTTCCTACCTCAGATAAACAGGCTTTGTTTGCCCTCCTTTTATTAGATACTTGATTGTAGCGCAACACTGTCACCCCAGAGTTTTAAAGTTTGGGATAACAGTCTTGCGTCTCGTGTACGGAAAAACCGTCGTACCCAAAATCCCGTTGAAGGGCTCGAAACGTCTAGGTTAGTAATTAACCCGTGCCTACAAATGTACCTAAACTACGACAATCTTCGACGCATCAGCTGAGTTGATGAAGTCCTCTAGCGAATATTTCTATCGTGGCTAGCAGAATGCCTCGGAAATCTGTTTCCGTGGTTTCTACCGTTTCAGGTAACGTGACTGGTCAACCGTTACGGATTAGAGGGTTGTCATCTAGAGCATCTCTATCCATGCAAGCACGCACAGCTGTACCACAAGAAACAAACAAGTAGACATGTGGGAGAAGTCACACGTGCACACAATAAAGATGATAATAGCACAGCGTTGCACACCAGTTGATAGGGCTGGGCATCCTTTGTGCTGCGGTCGGATAAGAAAATGTCCGCCTATCTGGTTGCGTTCGATCGCCTGCTACTGCTGGGAATTAGCGATGTTTTCTCCGATGCCTCCAGATGCTGCGTACATATAGCGCACACGAAATTCTACCAATCGAGGAGAAGGCTAAGATGCTTAACATAGGAATCTTAGCCTTTAAGTGTGCCACACGGTACATTTACAAAACTATAGAAATTATACTACTATTAATAATTGTATGACACATCTGCGCTGCAACCTGTTCGTCTCGCGACTGTCAAATGGCTGATTTCTGCAACTGTCTAAAATGTAATGTTTGCTGAATGTCGCACTACACGTGAAGAACGAGACAATCTTTTTGTAGCAGCATTTGGCATGAATATTCGTTGAAAGTCGGCTACGCTGTGAGCAGCTATCTAAAGTCACTTAGCCAAATAGAAAACCGAGCTAGGAGCTACTTGGATTCCACGCAACTTGGACAATGCTGCTTTCTACAGTGACTTTTACACAAGGCAAAGCTTGACAAACATGCAGTCTAAATCAAACCAAGATACAGGCTATCCAATCAGCATACTCTAGAAGTCAACATGAAGCTTGCGGTCGCGTTTTGCCTCTTTAGCGAAAAAATAATCATTAATCGCTTTCTTCTCGACCGAAAGCACGATGCGGGACAAAAACACACTCCACATCGCCGCCGGGTACCCAATAACTAGGGTCAGGTGTAGGTCATCCTTGTAAGTGAGCTCGTTGTACGGATGTGAACAGACGGACTGTGGAAATGTGGCGGCGTGGCCTAGGTGGTTTGTACGCTACTGATGGCTGTAACCCGTCGGGGTGCCGCGGATTCAATCCCTGTTGTTGAGCGCATTATCTTTAAGCGATGCGCATTGAGAATAGATATTAAACCATAAGGCGAAAGGCTAGCGGCCATGCTGCCACAAGGACTAATGGGGAAGCCCTAGAAATCTTAACAAGTGTGGTCCTCGACGCATTGAAGAGATGCCTCACGGTGATGTTAGTCACGGTGAGTTGGAACTCAACAAGTTCACACCGAACAAGTATGCGCGTTAACTCAAAACCCATATAAATATTAGGTCTTCTGCTATCATTGCAAAGCATGCTGTTGCATTTGGGGGGTTACGGCTGTTACTCAACGGTATCATAATAATCATCGTTGCCATAAAAACAACTAAAATCTAGACACATCATGTACGTGTTATAAATCAACATCAATTGGTCGGTTGGCATTGCGGGCACAGTATCAGAGGATGGCCCTGTAGGCTGCCAGACATCTGTCTATCTACACGGCAAAACATTTTTCATTTTTTCAATACTCGAACCTCGTCCTCCTTACCTCCTTGTTGCCGACTTTCTTCGAGACCTTACATCACCTCAGCGTCGCCAAAGCACGTCACCCATAGACGGCAAGCCGGCGCACGATTGATTGTTCGAGCAAACAACATATCAAAAGGTCAACATTCTCATAAAGGACGTATCTACACTAATACTACGTACAACTACTCCTAGTACCGCTTGTTGCCAGAATGGAGAAAACCAAGCTAGGATCGAGTAGCGGCAGCAGCGTAAACGCACTCAATGCTCCCCGCCATATCAAAGCGTAGCTGGCGGTGCCGTTCCGATTATTGGCCTTTCTACAACCATACGAGTGCCGCAGCCGTCGGGCCGCATACGAGACAACAGAGAAGAAACCACCGTGAGTGGACGAGCGTGCGTGAGGTAACCGCAGACATCCCAATCTCAGACTTCACCATCTGCCACCACAAGTACGACGGACCACTTCGTGACGGCAGTGTCTGGACTAGCAAACTTTACTACACACACTAGTAAGAAACGTAGCACGGCAGAGTCCCCAGAGTCACAGTCAACATCTCTACTGCTGACGTCTCCCACGCTAGCGAACGCGGGCGGGACCTGCGCATTTCTGTCTGTTACCAGTTTTCCTGCTTCTCTCTGTCTAGTTCTCAGAAATCGCACGGCTAATGTCTAACTCTCCATCCATTACTATATGATCTATAACACTGGGAAAGATGGTAACTAACATGCTCGCAGCAGCACCAGCGATAACGATACATCGAGTAAATCAATCCATGTCTAAGATCGATGCGCAATGCATCTGCGATCCCACCTTGGCTTTTGTCTGTTCGTCTGACAATCATCTGACAAGTCTAAGGCAACTAGTCTAATACGGCGATTTTTGTCTGTTTTTTCTTTTCGACCGTGGCCCTGATAAATGCATCAACTAACCTGTGTTGTGCGAACAGCCAGCGCTTGTATTAAGTAGCACCGACATTAAAAATCTCCACACTATGTTCGCCTCGTTGTTTGTCTATCATCATCTCTAGACACTTATATGCTTTTAACAACTGTAAACGATTACATGCGGCAGAAATGTACAATAACCGATCAAGCAAGTACGCTTAGAAGCTCTTGCAGTTATTATCACTATTATTATTAGCAGTACTACTACTACTACCACTAAATTAAGAAGATCTCGTCCGGCACTCCCGAACGGGCTTGTGAAGTGCGCGGTAGAACGACTTTTTCCGAGTCGCGCTGACCCCGCTCGGCCAGAGATTGAGGTTCCAGAGGCGGGCGTGCCACCCATTGAGGATTGCGAGATAATGGCCGCCGCGGATCGCTCGCCGAAAGGCAAGGCCCCCGGCCCGATGGAGTACCAGCAGAGGCGGTGAAGATCCTCCTACAGGAGCAGCCAGAAGTGTTCAGGCGGATGGCAGACAAGATCCTCGAGGAGGGGGTCTATCCAACAGAGTGGAAGACAGCAGACCTGGTCCTGATAAGGAAACCAGGAAAGCTACCGACAGACCCAGGTGGGTATCGCCCGATATGTCTCCTAGATACCATCGGGAAGACATTTGAGACGATACTCAACTACAGACTGATTGCTGAACTGGAGGAAAAAGGAGCGCTGCCCGACAGCCAGTTTGGCTTCCGACGTAGGCGCTTGACAGAAATGGCCATCAATCTGGTGCTAGAGGAAGCCGAAAGGCAGCGACAGAGAAACCAGTGGTCAAGGGAGCTTTGCATGGTCGTCCTTCTAGACGTCCGCAACGCCTTCAACTCACTGAGCTGGAAAGTAATCCTAGAGGTTATGGCTGAGAAGGGTGTCTCTCCGTATCTGCAGAGGGTAATATCCTCCTATCTCAGCAACCGAAAAGTCGTGCATACAGACAGGGAGTTTGCCATGACAGCAGGAGTCCCACAAGGCTCTGTCCTAGGGCCCACGCTGTGGAATATGGCGTACGATGATGTGCTGCGGCTCTGCGACATGGAGGGCGTCCAGACCATTGCGTATGCCGATGACTTGGCTGTCCTTGTCACGGCGCGCAATGCGGACGCACTTCAGGGGCGGGCCCAGCGTGCCATCGAAGCAATAAACGACTGGATGGTGGGGCACGAGCTCCGGCTGGCCCCTGAGAAGAGCGAGGCTGTGCTTCTTACAGGACGGAAGAGGCACGGAGACGTCCGGCTGGCACTGGATGGAGTGGCCATTGAAGTCAAGCAATCAGCCCGATACCTGGGAGTGACCATTGACAAAGCCCTCAATGGCAACATACATATAGATAAGGTAACCGCCAAGGCAGAAAAGATCGTCAACAGCCTGGCTAAAATTCTGCCAAGAGCACGTGGCGCGACTGAGGGCAGGAGAAGACTTCTTGCCTCTGTGGCAGAGTCCACCGTGCTTTACGCCGCACCTACGTGGGGTCCCAGCGCGATGAAGCTAAAGAGGAATAGAAACAAGCTTCTGAAGACGCAGCGCAAGCTCGCGATAAGAGTCGCTAGAGCGTATCGCACGGCCGAAACAACAGCGGTGATCGCGATCGCCAGGCTCATTCCGTGGCCTAGGCTAATCGAGGAGCGAGTGCGGCGAAGACGAGAACGCCAGAAGAAAGCGGTAGCTCGACAGCAAACGCTCGAGAACTGGCAACGGGAATGGAGCCAACTGCCAACGGAGGCCCCAGGAGCCTGGACCCGCCAGGTTATCCCCGACCTCATTAAATGGTTCAAAAGAAAGCATGGCCACGTCACCTATTATCTGACGCAGGTGCTAACGGGGCATGGATGCTTCCAAAAGTACCTGCACAGAGTGGGTAAAGTCGCGGAGCCTACGTGCGTTACTTGCGGCACGGGCGAGGTTGACGATGTTACTCACACTGTCTTCCTCTGCCCAGCACTCGAGGCGGCACGAGCAGGTAGGAGCGCAGTGGCGGCCCCGTGCATGACGGTAACCGACCTGGTTAGCGCCATGCTCGAAAACGAGGAGAAATGGAAGCAAGGGTTGGACCTGGTAGAAGGCGTAATGAGGTTGAAGAACGAACTGGAGCGAGAACGGGTGGCCGCGAGCCGACGACAAGAGACGTCCACAGCCAGCGGGTAGCGACCGAACAAGGAAAAGCATAAAGGAGGAATAGCAGTACTCCTTCATATTAAAACGACCGTTACCGCGGCATTTATATGTAAAACCCTAATATAAAAAAAAAAAAAAACTACTACTACTACTACTATTATCGCCGCCTATACACGCATCTTCGTAAAGACCACGCTGCAATGGCGTTCGGGGGTGAGTCATTTGGCGCTTGGGAGTAAGGATGCACTCAAACTGACAAAAGAGCTTGGGAAGAAGCTCTTTGAGGCCACCGCGGAGCCGATATCGACCACGCTCCTTCCACAGGGGTGTCATTGAAATTGAAGAGAGGCAACGGTGTTGAGTGATCACTCAAACACCTACACTAAATAAATAATAATAATAATAATAATAATAATGGTAACCATGAAATAACGAGGATACACATTCACACCTCACAATTGTATTGTCCTAACACATAATAATGATAATAAATAATAATAATAATAATAATAATAATAATAATAATAAGCATCATCATCATCATAAGGTAAATATTATATAATTCGTAATTGTAACCCATATACATATTATTAATAAATCCTTGTTCAAAAACTATTATTATTATTAGTATTATTATTATCATCATCATCATCACCTATCTACCGAATCAGGCGCTGCTATTAGGCTGTAGTGGTAACATAGCATCAAAACATCAAAAGGCTCGCTTGTTCATTCGACGCGAATGTGGCGTGTCTGTGTGGTGATGGTGGGGTTTGTTTAGAGATTGAACTGACGTGATTAACGCAAGCAAGTAAAGTAACAACAAATGTCCACAGCAAACAAATCATGCAGTTAGCTATATCTAAGCAAACTCGAACTGCGAGCTCGACGAGTTGGTGTGGGAATCGATCGCACTCACCGGCGGCGTCGCCGATTCACCACGCAAACGTTGCGTCTGCTGATGAACTCGAAGCTCAACTAGACACAGCCATAGGATTAAGGGCGAATGTTGGCAGCGAATAATGGCACGACGAACAATACGCCATTCCCCAGCCATCTTGACGGATGGCTGGGGTGGGGGGTCGAAATGGCAGGCGTTTTTCTCCTGCTGCTGGCAAATAGAGCACGCCGCCTCAGCGTTACTGAATGAATATGTGTGTGCGATGTTGTGTCCACGCAAGAAAAACGGTCTGTCCTCGACGGAGTGGCGTTCCTTTGAGTTAGTTAGACGCTGTACACGCTGCAGTTATACATATCTGTGTATTCACATGTATTCCATGTCTGCAGATGGGTGTATGTAAGCCCAAACCCGTCATAGTAACAGTAGTTTGAAAAGGTAGTAGTTAAAAAGAGAACGATGCCTTAGCAGTTGTGATGGTATCTGGCATGAGCACACTGCCTACGAGTATTCCGTCAAGCCAAAAAACGTGCGTTCCTAGCTAAATTGTCGATCAGCATGACCAGATGCACGCATCTGGCCATCATGTCATAACCGTGGTCACCTAGATTTTCATCGGAAGCAGCCACGTGACGGCCTACATGAGCCAGTACGTGACCAAGCTTGTAAAGCTGCGCCTACAGCGTAAACTCTTGCCATTCGCGTCGCGGTAGAGAGTCTCTACTTACTAATTCGAGCTTTTATAGAGTCGTGATTATAGTCATAGCAGCAGCAGTAGTATAAGTATATATATATATATATATAGCAAAGCCACATACATAATGTAATATACGGAAAACAAATTTCTTTGCTATATCACTGTTAACTACCGAGAGGGGAAAACATATAGCAAAGCAGTGCTTCACTAAATGGATGCGTGTAACTCTTGGTGGATCTCGGATAGCATACGATACAGTACAAACGCTAACAGCGTGTATGTCACCGCCAGTGTACACGATTGTACACGAGTTAAACGCGCAGTTCGCTCTTTCGTTCTCTCTCTCTCTCTGAACGAGGAAGGAAACACGGCCTTGCGCGTGAACGTTTGGGACTAGGAAGAACCGTAGAACCGTAATCATTGTACCTACCTTACTAGCAAATAAACCTTCGGCTTGGCTTGCGGATTTTTGTTCGACTGTGTCACTTGAGTAGATCGTCGTCCCTAATGGCGTTCGAATAATGCCGCTTGCTGCTGGGCCAACGACATGTATGCACAGAACATGAGGTAATTACGTGCAGACGATACGTGCACCGAGTGCACGACGTGCCACACTGTCACAGATGTCGATCGACCAGCCGCCGCAAAGTCAGCGCCACAAAACAACCTCAATCGATGAGGGCCACCTGAAGAGGGGCCGTCAATAAAGGGCATCCTCAAGGGGGTGGCTGTTTAAGAACAAATTCTGCTTTTTTTTCCAACTCGTCTACTTCCGACGATTCGAAAACAATGACTCTGGATGAGAAGCTGGGCTACCAATTGGTACGAATGTAACGCGTGAACGAACGACAATAATCCAATTTAAATATTCATCGCGGCACCATCATACTTGTGCGCTGCCATTCGTGTGTTGTCGACCAATTTTGGTTGTTGTTATTATCAATATTATTATTGTTAGGATTCGTTTCAACGGTATAGTAGTGTATGTCCACTAACCTCATTCGCTTTGCCGCCGTGGTTGGATAACAAGTGATAATGGCGATGCTGATGATGCTGGTGGTGGTGGTGATCGTGGTGGTAGAGAAGAGACCGAATACCACGAGGTATTCGGTCGGGGGCCCGGCAGCGAACTAAGACGTAACAATGTGTGTCGTATTATTCGTATGTCGTTGAAATTTCGCTAAATTTCAAGTAAGGAAAAAAACAAACACATTCGTCTATCCGCTGCTGCTGCTGCTGCGAAATGAGCCACAGCCTCCGCCGCAGCGTAGATTTTCTTGCTGCTGTGACTTAGTTACGGGCGAATCCGAACCACCACCGGAGGCAGAGACACAACTGATGTTGGCGACGCATTACAGCCATGAACTACGACGACAGTTGAATTCTTGAGCGGTTCGACCTGGTGCTGGCTTCGGCTTCCGGCCGTGGCATCTTCGTCTTCCAGCTCGTTTGGGATGGAACTCTTTTCGGTAAATTGACTGGTCCACCAACAGACCGACCGAGCATGAGCCTGGCTACCTGAACCTTCGCTCACCCGCCTGTGCTTTGTAGGTTAGCGGTGTTGATTGGGAGCCGGTTATACGCGCTATGGCCTGCGTCTCACTACCTGACTGGGTTTAGCTCTTTCACTCCTCACGATATGAACGTGATCGTCGTCGTCGTCGTTGTCGTCGTCGTCGTTGTCGATGTCAGTAACAGCAGCCGCAGCAATAATAACAATGACGACAGCTGTAGAGGTTGTTGTCATAACACCAAAGCCAAGAAATGACACACCACCACCACCACCATTAACACCAACAGAAACACAAACACACCAACACCCAGATTGCATAGATAGATACTTGTAGAGATGAACATTCGTGTAGTCCGCGGCTGTAGTATTGACAATCTGGCTGACAACGGCTAACAATGACAGCAGCAACAACAACGACTACAATAACAGTAACAATAACAAGTAACAACAATAACAAAAGTAACAACAACACCAAGAGCAAAAACTAACAGCAAAAACAGTAATTACAACAACAGCGGTCACTATGAAGAACAAACACGATAGAGATGGTTGCGACAACAATACAAGCATAAACAGTAGGAAGAGGAAGACCGGCTCTGACAACAACAACAAGAACCGCAACAACAGCCACAACAACAACAACATAACAACAACAACAACAATAATTGCAATAACAACAATTGCCGCAATGACTACAGAATTGTCCTAGCTTCAACCGTGTGAGTCACTGCAGAGTCACGAGCAGATAGCGCCGGCGGCTTCAGCCTTACTTAGGAGGCGTAAGAGAAGCCGGACTTGTTGTGGTTGCTGCCACTGTTGTTGTTGTTGTCGCAGCTGTCATGAAGTTTCCAATGAACGTTATCAGCCGTTATGCGGCACAACTTGGACGAGCCGTCACGAGAAGGAAAGCGGGTAAGAGCATAGTCCTCATGGCCGCCTGCTGCTGCTGCAGGTGATCAATCCACCTCTGATGGTAGCCAGCCTGTGTGTTATCTGTTACTTTGACGACAATTGTTACTTGGTCATCAACAACAACAACAACAACTCCAACTCCAACAACAGCAACACCAAAAGAACTTATAGCAGCAACAGCAGTAGCATCACCAACTCCAACAACAACAATAACAACAAGTGCAACAACAATAACAACAAGAGCAACAACAACAACAAGAGCAACAACAACACTTCAGCAGCAACAACAAGAACAACTTCAGCAGCAACAACAACAACAAGAACACCTTCAGCAGCAGCAGCAACAACAACAATTTCAACTAATATTACCACTAATTCTACTACTACTACTACTACTGCTACCGGCAGCACTGCTCTGCTATTCGAATTTCTCTACAAAGCACTCTAGACTAGTCACATCGAGTCGATACTCACTAACAACCAATGAGACACTGGCTACCCCGACAGAGCGATCGACCGACGGATCGACCGGCCGGCCAAGAACCAAAGCGGCCAAAGCCGTCGTCGTCGTCGTCAGCCTCTCAAGCACCGGTAGACGTCGCAGGCTGGCAACGGCGACGCAGCGACGATGCTGACGGTGGTGGTAACGTCGCTGGGGCGACAGCAGCAGCAGCAACAACATTCACCGTCACTACCACCACCGGTAGCGGCAGCGTTGCACAGTTGGCGCCTGACGAAGAACGGAGCGGAACGGCTGCCTCCTCGACTCGGTGGAGAGAGAATGGATTGGAAAGCAGCCCGAAGAGAACGCGACGCACATTCGGTGGATGGAAGAAGATGGACAGGAGGAATAGAGCAAGAGGAGCGAGCAAAACATGGAGGGAAAGAGGAGAAGAAAGAGAAACAAGAAAGAAACAGCGAAGAAGAAGAAGAAGAAGAAAAAGAAGAGGGAGAAGAGGAGAAAAAAGAGCAGAGCAGAGTCAGGGGAGCAAACAGGGAGCGTTGAACGATTGGCCACCAGCGGATGCAATGCCCCTTTCACTGCCGTTGTCGTCACTGTGGCGGTGTGCGTCTGGCTCTGGCTCTCTGTGCCCCTCTCTCTATCTCTATCTCTCTCTCTATATATATATAAATATATATTCTTTCTCTTTTTTCACTCTCTGTTCATCTACTACTATGGCCAACTACACTGTCAATCAAATGGTAACAACACCCCGTGGCCAGAACAAGTGCCAACCTGCCAATAATGACTGCCGTCAGGTGACGCCACTTGTATCTTGGCAGCAGCGGCGGCGGCGGCGGCGGTGGAGGGAGGATATGCTACCAGAAGCGCCGCAGATACGGAGGGAGGATGGATATGCTGATGAATGACGATTGCCATGTGCCAATGGTGTTGGGGGACTTTAGATGGTGGCGGTAAGAATTGATCATCAAAGTGATCGTCGTAGTCGTGAGGCTGACGTCGTTACCGCCCGTCATCATCATCATCATTGTCGATGTCAACCGTCAACGCGCCAGCAGAAGCTGCAGCCGAAGTAAATCATGTCGGCACAAAGTGTTGCCTTATTGAACGCATGCATCCATATGCAACACACACACACACATCAACCCGCTAGTAGATAACAATTGGGGGCAGCTGACGCAACGCTGAACGACGGAATCGCGTCCGCCACCGGCGTCGGCGAAAATGTATGAACAATAATACTTCAATTGAAACCACACTCAACATGCTTGGATTGCTATTTGTTGGTGCTATTCCCCCTCCCTGTTTACCTCTATACAGGGAGGGCAAGGCATCGATCGTCCAGTGATGAAGCTCTGGGGCGCACGCTCATGTGGATCGCCCCTCTCATCCTCTCGCTTAGACCACAACAAACATTCAAATGAAACTGTTTCTGCACGTGCCGATAAGAATATCTTTAGCAGACGTGTTGATACCAATGTAACCTGCGTTCACTCCCGTTCTTGCTCTAATCTGGGATTCTGGGATCTACGTCATTCATAAGCCCGCTTTGAGATCTAGGCCGGTCACAAGCCCGTTTAGAATTAAGCTTATCGATCTTCGCCAATGCACATCTAGTAGAGACAGTACGCGAGTAGTAGCTATTGCCATGTCAGATCGCCTCGCTCCTCAGTCACGCTGTGTACGTACGTTGGATTCAACGTATTTTAGTATGGGTTGTTGAATGGCCACAATTCTCTCTCTCTATCGAAAAACAACTGTTCACACGTTTTCACTGCTCAAAATTGGCATTTGAGCTCTTGTGCTCAAAATTGACATTTGACCTCTCGTGCTCAAAATTGGCATTTGAGCTCTTGGGCTAATGCTCCAGAGGACAACTGAAAATTGACCCTCTTTGGCTAGTCCCCCGTCGATATACGAAAAACTTAATCATCGACGTACGCGCTTTTGCACGGACTTAATTCATCCTCGGGGTCCACACATAGCGCACTCCTTCATAGACATTTAATTCTGCTGTATAAGCACCTAGCTTTAGCATCCTAACCGAAGCATACGCAGTTATAACGGTGGGCTCTGTTCTGTTTGGGAACTAACCAAAGAACTTTATGATCAGTCAGTCGGATCCGTCCGACGCGACAGGCCTTACAACGATCGGTGTGTGTGTGTTTCTTTTTATATAAAATGAGCTATCTTTCGCCACCAAGTATGGTATATGATGGTAGGGCACTTGATACAATGGGCAGATCGCCAGAGTGTGTAATTTCAATGGTCCACTCTCTCTTTTGAGAGTGTACAACAGAGATAAATCAATGAGATTTAATCTGAACTGAACTGAGAACTGCTCTAACGACAACCTGCATAGAGGCTCTTTAAATGTAACGGTGCAAGAGATGATTTTTTGTAACCTCTGTATCAATCCGCGAAGTTAAGTCAAGTTACCGCTATGCATCGAAGCCACGTTAGAAGCATTGCATTGTAGACGTGCGCATCTCTTCTGTGAGTTGAGTCGTGCCACTATTTAAATGCCCCACCACCACTGCTGCATAAGTTAGTTAAATACAACAAAATATATTTGATTGAGAAATTGATTGTACAAACCGGCAAAACGCATTGTCGAATTCCGCGAGCTGTTCTCCATGCAAAAGTCTTGTTTCCAATTTCTAAACTCGCAGTTTGAGTTAGATTAACAGAGTCATCGCTCTGTAGGGTGCTAGACGCACACAATTAAATAAGCAGACAACTTGGAATTCCGCAATACAAGTTGCTCTAAGATTTTAAAATCTTCCACTTGCCGCTGCAGGTCAGCAACGATTTTAAATGTTACCAGAGGAGGTCTAGCAATTTTGCAGCAACGCTCTTCCAACATTTCTTTCTTTATATGTCTCTGCTGAAGAAACTTAGATAGGTCTAGCAGGAGCACGGATGATCTGGCTAAAAATAGAGAAAAGGGAGACGTATAGTAGTCTTCTATAAGTTTACACGAGAAAAAATTGAGATTTTGATTTGCCTGATCTCTAACGAATCAAGTCAGCTTGAAGAAATAGCTACAGTCATGTCGAGAGAAGTCACACAGGGGTAGAAAAAAATGCGTTTCAGCCGGGTAAAAAGCTTGTCCGCTAAACGATCTTATGCGATGCGTATGTGGGGACTCAGAATAGCCATTCCGTTTTTTGCATACTAACTTGACACGCAGTTTTTCATCCCCGTTAAAACCCTCCATACACTCTAGGATCATGATGCCTGCCACCGTCGGATATTACATGCTAAGTAAATCATATGTCATATCATTTTTTTACGATTTTGTTCTGCTCGTAGACTAAGACATCTTTGTTCTAGAAAAGCTGGTCAATTTAGATATGTTTTTATCATTAGACATGGAGTATGTATATACTTGCGCCCACATGGGTTAGTCTATGGTCTGATCCCTATTTAAGTCTCGTTTTTATCTGCGACTGTACGCTCATTCGCGAGTAAGCACCACCCGGATGGAGAGTGTTCCCCAAATCGGGTGGCGCGGTTTCCCGAGTCGAATAGCCAATATTGCCTCTAAAAATGAGTCTCTAAACCTAGCGCGCTAATAACCCACTCGCTTTGTATTGTCGACACCGCGTAATGAAAGGAGTTTGAAAACGTCTTGGCAAAAACCATCGGAAGACCTACATCTGGAGAATTCCTTAGGCAACTCTTCTCATTGTGCACTCAAAGGCGGAACATTGCCACCGTTATTGACATACGATTGCAAGAGAACAAGTCATTTACTAAACCTGGAGATATCCTGCGCGTTCGGAAGATTCAGCTTCCACTGAAAGGCACCTAACTAGCGAAAAAATAGTCATGTTGTAACAGTTTGCAAAAGACGAACTTCTATAATGTCTGCCTCTCATGTGCAATGCACTAAAAATTTGCCGCTACGCTCACAAATAAACACAATCAGAAGAATGTGCATTTCATGCGGTTCATTATTTTAGTACAAAATCTATGATGGTTTGATTCGCGATATGGCTTCCGTAAGCTGCTTTTCCCCGGCCCCAATGTCTTATATCCATAGGGTCCAATAATTACAGAGGCGGGAATCTTAGCGACTGGCGTAGGATCTGTATCTGGCGACATATCTAAGCCTCTACGTGTATACGCAATATTTATCAACCGACCACAAATGTCACACTGAGCTGACGTACTTACAGGGTGCGTCGGCACGGAAGCGGGCGTAAAGTAAAACTGGGCGGCCCAGTTTAGGAATACTATAACACCTTTACATTTTCATAAATGTTGACAGGTTTAACAAACTGCCATGCGCACTGGTGTACTGCGGGGGATAAAATAAAGCAGATTAAACAGTGGCATTTCGATGCAAAGTACGTCTAAGTGACGCCATACTTCTAGGTTTTACACAAATGCCGACGTTCCTCTTGCTGAGCGCAGAATCATTACAATCTCTGCAAAATTACCTCAATTCGAAGGCCTCTAAAGACGGTAGCTTACAAGAATACGATAATGTACAATAATTTTGTTTTATGAAAAAGGTATACTGAACGATTACACATTTCATCACTGTTACATGAACGGCTGGCCAATCGCCAGGAATAAGCCTTTTTGACAACATCAGCATTTTATATTTCGAAAGCATGGGCAGACACTCCATTCGGCAGGTTGTGAATAAAATTCCCTTAAAGTCGATTTTCTTTAACATTTTGTTTACAAATATGAAAGTCAACTTGCTGCTAGTACTCCTCGACTTTCGAAATATATGTTCGGTTCTACCAATATTACACCTCTATGATAGGCGCTTTATAAATGTATCTTGTACTAAACGCTGGATGCTTGCATTAGAGTACCTTAGTAGAAAAATATTAGAAAATAAATCACGAATGCAGAAAACATCGGCCCATTCAGTGTGAGCGACTGTTCCTGAAAATGTGGATTCACTTCGGCTGCTATATGCGTCCCTGGTAGTATCAGAGCAATTACAGTTTAACTGTATCAGAGCAATTGCAGTTTACAATTAATTAATTAAGAAAATTACATAGGGTAACACATTTCATGTAGATGCAGAAGCGATGCTCGATTTCAATCACAGCTAACAGTAGGTCAGCGCCTTTATCTAAGTGCTTGTATCTAAATTAAGACATCCGAGTCCGCCCTTTTTGTTCTGCTTTGCCAAAAAGAGATAAGATGGTTATTTGTTAGCACCAGACTTAAAATTATCTTGTGTGCAGCGTTCAGTTGCCAGATCGCTCCCTGTGGTCATTTCGAAGCAAAGTTGACACGTACGCATAACTATTTCGTCGGCGTTTCTTAGAACGAGTGATATGGCAAATCAAATTGATATTCGATCGGTAGACATTTGACACATACAACATAGCTACAGCGCATTCAATATGTATGGTTGGCGGTCTTTGCAGAGAGCGCTTTCGTAGCGATGCGTGTGCTCAAACACAGGCATAAACATGCGACGGCTGATATGCATTTGTGTGGTAAATTTGAAACAAAGACACACAAAATTAACGCGTAAGCTGTAATAGGTAGGACATAGCAAATATTATTTTGTTTCAGAAAACGACCACGCTGCTGAGTCTAGATGTTCACTTAGATCCTGCGTCAATCTCCTACCGCAGGAATTGAATCGAGGCAGAGCCTAGGCTTTTTTCTACGTTATCTGCCCTAAATTTATCAATCACATATGATGAGATAATCACATATCAAGCACAATGTTACATGCGGCTTCGTCTGCATGGTCGGTCTAGTTGATAACGGTTTCCCGTGTTTCGTTAAATGTTTTGCACCGGAAGCATCACTGTTTGTACTCATGAAAACAATTCTGTAGATTATCATTACTGTTAACATCTGTCTGTTCAGACGTAACGTAGGTCATCTATGGCTAACGTGGCCGAAAGCACGAGCATAGCAGCAACAGCAATTTGGTTACGCATATATGCCTAGCTTAACCGACACAAGGTCCTCGGGCGAACCTAAACCTAGAATAAGTGGTAGGTACCTTCATTAGGTGTGCTGCACTTAACTATTCGTATTATTTATCGAGAGAGAGTGCAAGCCGTGGCATTGATAGACAAATTCGATTCCGGGCCGACACATACTCTCTCTCTCTCTCTCGGAGAGATATTTTAAGGTGTGCATAATGGGGTTAACATTTTAAGAAAAAAAAAACATTTCCTTTTCATTAGCTTTCTGTGAGGATTCTAGGCTGAGGCGAGTTCCACAGTAGTAGGTCATCTACCAGAACAACAACAACAACAACAAAAACAGCAAACAGCAACAATAAATGCCACTATCTATCTCCTGCACCGTACCTAACAGATGACCGAACCTGGCCACCTATTAGTATATGGCACAATACAACAATATCAACATTTATTCTTGTTATCATGATCATTGTGAGTGTAATATCACTACTATTATCATTGTTGTTGTTGTTGCGTTGATTTGAGACGTTCTGAAACTGCCCAGGACGACGTTGAATGTTCGACACAATTCAAGTGCACGGCCGGAGTCGCTCGACGCTCCATGTTCGCCTCTCAACGATCACCGCCCTGACGATAATCTGTGCACCTGATATGCGTTTTTATGTGCCGTTATTGAGCTGCGCTTTGCACACGTTTGAGACGTCAGTCGATGCAATATTGTCGGTATTTGTCTTTCTTATATAGCGTTTGATAGTTACTACGCTACGGCCGGCAAGTACCAGATACACTCATACACTCATCACAGAGTACAGCAGAACACAATCGGATCGGTGCCCAAAAGAAACAGTGCAACATCTGATTCATCGAGTCAGTGTAAGCTCTTCACTGCTTGCTACCCGCCCAGCTTCGCTCCCCGGTGTCCGAACAGTCTTCACTCTCAACACGTTCGCCCAGTTGGGAGTGTCGACATCCAGCTTAACACTCTAACGCTTGCCGAGCACCTTTCTCTAAAGGCCACACCCGGATAGACGCAATCTGAAATCGGCTATCAGCGTCGCCATCGAGAACAGCCGCAGGTGAGCCAGGTGAAACAGAATGAGTCCTGTAACCAGTAATGAGTCTTGAAACCAGTTATGCCTCCTATAACCAGAAATGACTCCTATGAGCATTGTTGAGGCCTATAACCAGTATTGACTCCTATGACCACTATTGAGTCCTATAACCAGTAATGACCCCTATGACCACCATTGAGTCCTATAACCAGTAATGACACCTATAACCAGAAATGAGTCCTGTAACCAGTAATGGGTCTTAGAACCAGTATTGACTCCTATGACCATTATTGAGTCCTATAACTGGTAACCAGTGTGTTGCTATTTTGCACTAGTGCTAGGATTCCATTGTGACGTAAACTGCCGATACGCTACTTTCCTTTTACACCCAAGCATAGCAGAAGCGGCGTATTTCGCTTTATTTCAGTTAATAAGACGGAAGTATGAAATCCACGAAAACTGGATTAAATCTGTTCCACGGCTGCAGTGTTGAAAAAACAAGTGAAATTGCGCTGTCTCTTCTCGACTATCGCCTCCATAAGGACAGTGAAGGTACGAATGATTCTCAGTTGTGTAGATATCTCAAAATGCATGTACCCTCGTCTATGTCTTGTCTATGAATCTGAAAAACGCTATGAGACAAGGCGTTTAGTGTAAACAGATTGTATGTCCGTTACAATATTTATTCGGTGGAATGTTTATAAGCGCTGAAGTAATTTTGTTGCCTTCTGATTGGGTTATATATTAGAAACAAAGCCTAAGGTTCAATTCTTATTTGATTCTTGAAAAGCGCTGGGACAGTCTTCTCCAGTCATTGGACATCATTCGTGACGACACCTCAGCGCTTTATTTAGGCAATTTTGGTTTCACAACCTATTCTTCTGAAATGCTACCTTTACATGTACATTTTGTGGTGTAGTGAACGTTAAGGGTCGAGTAGCTGTGCTGTGCCTAAAGTAAGCTTTGCATAGTTAGCCTCATTCAATCTCCAAAAGAATACAACAACGAGTCGACGGCTGGAAAGATGAAGTTTTTCCTTGTAGGACAGGATACTAGAGTTTTCTAGTACTTTACTAGAGAGAACTTTTTGACACCTCTCCCTTACCGTGATCATTCCCTTCTTTGCGTCCTGGCCTAGGTAAAAGATTCAGTCAACACAAAAAATCTTTTTCGGTACGTCGGCCTTTTCAGAGGCTATTGCGGATCCCTCCTAAAGATACCGAGAACTTTTACTAGATGCAGACGGTGTCCAATCCCGGCCAAGATTTCGGCTATTTTTCCCTGTCAGTCCTGCAAAATGTACTGGATTGGTGGAACGAGCAATAGTATAAAGCCACTTCTTGCCGTACGAGTAAGACAGAGAACCAGCTGCATGTGTGTGGTAAAACATCTTTTCAGCTAAGCAAAGCTTTCTGCCAATAGCTGTGTCCACACTCTACCGAGGCTGTGGCTCAGCATTGGCACAATCTTTAGCTGAAATGGTCTGACAGCAACACGCGGTGACAGCCCCGAAACGTCTCTCTCTTATCTGCAAGTATGTGGAGCAGCTTGCAGCCTTACATATGTCAACAATTATATATATATATATATATATAACTGTACGAAACGGGGTCGTGCCCATATAAGACCCATGTATATGGAAGCAGTTTACAAACTCCAACTTTTGATTTTCACAGCCAATTTTGTTTGTGGCTGTCAGTCGACCCCCACGGCAAAACCTCATTGCTTAAAGTCTGTAAATTGATTTGAAGGCTATTGTTGTAAGATAAGCCTCCATCTTGCCAGCGATTCTGGGGATACCTACAAGGTTGCGAAGGGCGACCACGATGTCGTCAGCGTACGTAACGACAACGGCATTTCTGAATTCAGCCCGCACATGGCGAGGTAATTTAGTAGAGCTGAGCTCGTGAGAGATAGTAGAGCGAGTAACAGCTAGCTAAATGGGTTTCCCTCGGGGTTCCCACATTTGTCTTAGCTTTAGGGTGTCACCACTCTACATGTCCACTTACAGGCTGTCCTTAGCAAAGAAGCCGGAAACACTCGCTAGAAACCACCCACTCCAGCGTTTCAAAATGAGTAAACTGATTAGGGGGGCTTTGTCCAGGGCCTTGATGCAATCGATAAAGACTGCGGGCAGAAGAACCCCGGGCCTTGTCAACGCCGCTCAATTTCCGACTGGAGTACGGGCATCGTATCCTGTGTGCCTCGGACTTTCCTAACCCGAATTGCTCTAGCGGTAGGACCCTCTCGACAGTTGGAAACACTCTTGCGATAATAGACTTTGCGAATTTCTTCTTAAGTGTGTATTCTGATTCCAGAGATTCAGATCATCCACATTATCGTCGCGCTTTCCCTTGAATAGCAATGATAATCTGACGCGATGTTAGACTTGAGGTATTCGCCCGCCATCGACGGTTGTGACTGTTATTGGCCCTCGGTTGGGTAACTTTGCATTGATGCTTCCTGGCTCT
The DNA here is from genome assembly GCA_003439945.1 of Dermanyssus gallinae. Lineage (NCBI taxonomy): Eukaryota > Metazoa > Arthropoda > Arachnida > Mesostigmata > Dermanyssidae > Dermanyssus > Dermanyssus gallinae. The sequence goes on along the minus strand of QVRM01003268.1, from coordinate 20,336 downwards.
GGGTAAACGTAACCATTTTTTGTTTTAGCTATTCCTGAAGTATTGGTCTCCGGCTAAGGTATAAATCAAATCTTACCCGCAAGCTTGAAGTCTTTGTCTTAGTAACTGGCCACTCGCTCTGCTACTTCGTTAGTTAATCGCGACCTTGCTTCACTTCTAAGCTGTAGATCTTCTTTAACATCATCAGTGGTATACATATTGGTGATAGTTCTATCTACGTGTTGCTTGTTACAGTCTTTCCTCCCCTTGTGTTTTTATTTTCTAGGTCCGTTTTTCCCCTTAGAAAATATTTTCGAAAGCCTCAAAGTAGTGGCCCTTCTACGCTTTGTGAAAAAAAAATTAGTTTATTTTTTTTCTATTGATTGCTTAGATTATTTCTATATTCTGCAAGGTTTCCGTCCCCGCTACTTTCTTCCAATAATTTCATGTATTGCACATTTTGCCTGGTATGAATACATATATACACACAAATGCTGTCTGCAAACAGGCCTCCAGCAAATAACATCGTCCGTCTTAACCTAAGCGCTTCCTCGTGTCCAGCAAGCGGTCCACCTTGAACGAGCCCGGGAGGACGCTTTCAAGTCTGCTAGAACCGGAACAGCCTGATGTATACGCTCATTCTAGCTCTGTCGTTGACATAATCACAACCATTGAGACCAACCACCTACTCTTTAGCGGGTTACGCTATGTAATCAACAGCCGACGCGCCATGTAGATAAGAATAAAACCGCATCCGGGCTGTAGTGTGCACTATCGCGATGACACACTTTGTGGCTCTCAAACTTCTTTCGTTCATAGTATCCAGCCTACAAAAAAAAAAACATATGTCGGTTGGCCCGGTCCGTCCGTTCGTGTTTTCCAATCATTTTTAACTTCGGCCGTAGCCGGAACTAGACGAACATACTTGTACGATTACCAGTGTTGATCGTGTTTGCATGTACAGACTCAGGCGCGATGACTTTTGTCTTGTTGTTATACATATAATACTAGGCATAAAAGGTATAATATTGCTGACAGGTACATCTCAAGCGTGAATAAATACACTTGATATATTATATATATATATATAATATATATATTTTTTTGTAATTATAATTTTTTTTTTTTAGATTCCCCGTAAGGCAATTGCCCGTGTACGGATTTTTCATGTCATGGCTAAGTTTACTCCACTCCGGCATTTACCTTGTCTAAATTGGAAACCATGCAAACCAATTTAAGAGTGGCCGGTCTGGGTCTCGAACCCAGTCCTCCCGAATGCAAGGCAAAGGCTTTGCCACTAAGCCACCTTGCTCGGTAATTAAATAATAAAATATATAAATAAAGTTTGGTATAATACATACACTGAAAAAATATAAACGAGAATGTGTTTTAATCAAGGGTAGTATTGCCTTCCATACGCTAACGAGCAACGGTTCGCTAACGCTTTGAAAGGGAGTTCTACTTGAGTGTTATCCACGTCAACCTTTTAGGCCTCTGGGTGCAATGCGACCGATGCGACGCGTGGCGCCACCTGGCGTCAGCAAAGGACCCAACGCTCTTCGAGAACGTACGGTTCGTCTGCGAACAAGGTACGTACCTACACAGGGACAGGGGCACGGTCATATCGACACTTCAGACTGTGCCTTCAAACCGTGCCGACCACGTGTTTCAATGCAGACGACCCTCGAATGCCGATCGAAGCCGTGAATACGGTAGAGGAGACACATAGCGCCCCTATCTACACGACGACTTGACAAAGCTGTTTTCTGTTGACAGCTGCTTGAGTACGGCCATAGCAGGTTGCAGGCTAGCCTTGAATCGTCATACCGGCCCGTTGATTATTAACTTTATATTGATGTACAAAATCTAACTAACAATAATATAATAATAATAATAATAATAATAATGTCTGACGTTTTTGTATGTATTTGAACATTACGTTTATAATGGCTTATCTCTCTAGGAGGTATACCTCGGGTTTGAGTGCACATGTTCATCATTAGAACTCGAGAGAACGAGCCAGCGATAAGTGATCTGTTCGTTTTTTAGCAGATGTCTATGAAGGGCCTCTTAAAGAAGTGGGATATTTGTAATAGTTGCATTTTTTGCAAAAGGAATGCAAAAAAGGGTCCTTAATGTTTAAACTAGTCTAGTATCAATGTGCTTGATCGGCTCTTAAAATACTACAAGCGGAACATTCAATATCGTAGAACAACGCAGCAGAATTCCTATCGTGGGGCTGGGCAATAGTGCAGTGAGTGAACACTTTCTGGTCGGGAGGGAACGTCTGCTGGTCTGTTCATTCGGGCTGGTGGGGCACGCTCGACGTGACATGCGATCAGTGCGATAACACTGCAGCGACGCGAGTGTATAGTAAAGGCGGTATACTTTTTTGAGGCGGGATCGCCATTTCCACCTTCACGCACAAACGCGCGGGCGCGTATAAATGAAAATACCTATTCATTCGACGAAAACTGATCAAAAGCTGGCTGGCTGAATGAGTGAAAATGGCTACTGGCCACGTCATAACTATGAAACACGTAACGACTTGACCCCTACCGTCGCCAGCAAAAAGACAGTGCGGAAGTCCGAGCGATCCGGGCGTCGACGGGCTCTTCTACTATTCGAGGTTCTTCCCCGGAAACGTCGTCTGGGCACTGCGGCCACTGAAGTCGTCAAGCGCGTTCGGTTCTTCGGTGCTCACCTGGTGGCCAGCCCTCATTGAAGACGCTCACGACCAGCCGTCGCAGTTTTTCCTGCTCGCTGTGAAGCATAGTTCGGAGAGTCGGCCGGTAAGCTACAAGGGGACGTGATGGCGCATTTGATTACCAACGTCAACAATGAAGTCACGTCGGCGTCAGACGCTGTCAAATAGGCTATCATAGATGGTGTGGTGTGTGTGTCATTGTTATTATCATTGCTACTTTAAGAACTAGACGCATAGCAGCTAGCTGACTAACTACCCTGTATAGAATTGAGGAGTAATCTTTAACATGAAACGCAATAGTCCAATCCAGCTCGGTAGCTCCATCTTACGCAAATATAGTTCGCTTAAAATCAATACAGTGACAGATCATGCAAGAGCGAGATAATAACAAAAGCAACCCTGGGATTACGAGGTACTAAGGTACAATCGTGTACCTATCGTTGCGTAGACCATGGGTCTGGATCGCAAAAAGCATTGCGAAAAAGAAGTTAGGTCCCCGCGTACAAACGCAGATACTTCAGTCAGATAAAATATAAGGAGAAGGAGATAATAGTGACAGTACACTAAGTAATCTTCTGCCATTTCTGCGCAAATATCAATCTGCGGTTGCAGATTGCCTACCATGTGACGTTTCTGGACACGTGGCGAATCGGCGGATGGGTAAGCGCTGATAGGGTCGTACCGTTTACGGGGACTTCTTCTGAGGTGCTCCACTATGAGCACCAAAATGGGCTCGTGGCAAAGGCGCCGAAGACGGCTCGTCTCATTGCTGAAGCCGTGGAGCGCGCCCGAAATGCTTTGCGGCAAGAGAAGCTCACTAACAGGCTTGAGTGCTTTTCATTCGTCGCACACGTGGTGAGTATAGGGCGCCGAGAGTTCTCGAGTGACCGATCAACTTGGAAATTGACTCTTTACGATCAATTGTTCTATGTTAGCTTCAGAACGACAACAGAAACAAAAACAAACTTTTCTCTGCGCTTGGACGTGGCTAAACAGAACCGATCTGTCCGGTTAAATACAAATAACATAAGCCCCTCTAGTTGGTTCGTCGATAGCGACAAACTAACGCGACTTAATAGAAGAAGAAAGACTAAATCCCGGATTCTGAAGTTCAAAAGCACGACCGTAAATGAAGGAATTTACTCCGGTAGATACTAATAGTTTTATTTCATTTTGAGGTTAAAGTGAAATATGAATATCTAACTACCCTTGGGCTTGTGAGGGGTGCTACCAATCGAGCTTATCCTCGAGGCAGCCCCTCATTGTGCCCATAATTGCTGCCGCATTGCCGCGCTGAACCGCCAGAGATAGCCGCTGGAGTAGAAAGTCGAAAGCTCTTTTATCCCCCGTCGTGAGTTCAATTCGTTTGCCAATCTTCTGTACAAGTGACCATGCCTCAGGGCCAGGTCTCCCTAGTGTCTCCAATACTAGTAGCACAAAAATGAACTCGTTGGTGAGCTGGGCGTGTTCGTTGGTCTTTAGACGTTCAGCCTTGCGTGCTGCGGAGCCAGCGGCTGATGCGCTAGCCTCCATGTTCGAGGGGGCTAGCGTGTCGGTGACTGTAGAATCCGAAATAAGCGCCTTTCCCCTTTCAAAAGGGATAAGGGTGAGACCGTCAGGCCTCTTTCCGTCGCTTCTCAGGAGACCGGTTGGCTCTCGAATGCATGGCAGTAGAGCTGACCTTAAGGCCCGGGCGGTAATCTCGTTAATCTCGCTGTGACGGCTTTGACGTCCTTCGCTTCTGTTGCAGGATAGCCCGTGGGTTCCCCAAATGTCCACTTGTGCGCCGCACGGACACCGGTGTTTTTCCGTTAGTCTTGTTCCCAACCTCAAGCCGATGCACAGAACTCCTTCAGATTCATTTCATTCACACTCATTCACTCCGGTAGATCTAATTCGCCCTAATGAGCAAAGCAAATGTGTACAGAGCAACACCTATTTTACAGCGTATAGTCTGGAGTGTCTATGATGATGTCTAGCGGATAACATATATGGTGGCGGATTATCTGTCGGCCGAACAATTGAAACTTAGCAAAGCACTAAAGTTTACGATGATGGATTGACGAAACTGACTTAGTAATCGGAGAAAAGCGAGGCCATACCTGCTAACGGGAAGGAAGAAGGTGGGCCCCATCACACTATCCCTGGCAGGGCAGCATACAAACAAAAAGGAGGCCCGGTTCTTAGGGATCCGTTTGGACAAGGGCCTTACGGGGCTCAGCCACATGAAAACATGGTCGACTAGGGCGGCCAATGCAGTAGCAAGACCGGAATTCTGCCAAACATTCACTGACCAAAATAATGCAGGCACAGATTGCTGCTTTCAGTGATCAAGTCTATCGACCATGGACTACTGATGGAGAAAGAAGAGGATCAAATATCCCAGACCCCCCACCACCTCCCTAGAGGAACCCTTGAGGAGTTTGTAGACTACTATGCGGGCACGACTTCTAAATGGAAGCTAGGAGCAGCTACGGAGGTACTAAAAGAGAAATTAGCTTTGGCAAGGCCCAGGAATGATATGGGTTCGCAGATGCTGGGGCAAAGTATGTCGAACGTTTGGGGAACCCGTGACAAGTTATCAGAGTGGCACTCACCACTTCTCCTGATAAGCCATAGTACTTTTCTATGGAGATCTGTGCCATCAGAGAGTGAAGTTCACGGGGAAAGATGCGTTTAGTGGGTATGTGTCTCGTCGGGCTAACATACATCCGCTGAAGCCCAGCACTGCTCGAGATGGGAAGTGGGACTCTCCTTATTCCCTACTCGAGCAATAGTAGGCTATAGTGTTTAACCCTCTTCCATGCATCGGAAAAATGCAACGATACAATTCCTACCTGTCACGCGCGCAAGGCCGAGGGCTACCTGGTTTTCCTTGAACGGGTATATAAAAAAAAAAGAAATTGGCCGCATCGGTAGCTGTAAGGCTCAATCAATTGAAACCAGTACCCACGACGACCGTGACGGAGACAGCGAACAAAGGGGATACCAAACCAGGAGACAAAAAAACTGTACATACAAACTGGATTTCGCCAGATCAGCACGAACCCATGGATGCAGACCCACTCATGTCCTCCTTCGGGCAACTATAGCGGCCATTGAGCGTTGACTTGTGCTTGACCAGAGCCAAATCGTGGTCATTGAAAAAACCGACACGGTAATCTGGGTTGGACATCGAGAAGTGGATGCTCAGACACACGGAATGATATTAGGATAGAGTGTTACATTAAAGCTGGCTGATAAAACGTTTATTAATTAATTAATTACTTAATTTTTTTAAACATCTTGAAAAGGCTACGACTAGACAAAGACGCATATTATTGCGGAAAATCTTTAATGCCTCAGATATACAGTTGCGGGGAACGGTTAAGGCATTGAGAAGAAGAGGCAAATAACTAGTGGAACTGATGTACGGAAGGGAACAGATAGCTGTAATCGAAGGCCGCATCTCCACGTGATTTAGAAACCTGGACAGGTACACAAAATTCGATCCAATAAGTAATTGCGACTTGACGGGGTACTGAGGCCTGCGAGCGAGAAGTCGAAGTATCAAGGGGAACTGGTAAACCTAAACAACTTGTTTGAGCTGACAAGTTGTTCCTTGAACGTGAACGTTAAATGTCCCTCAGTGGACATTTAACGTTCACGGCTTTTCTTTTGCATTGTTTTATAAGACCAACTCCATAAATACAAATGTGCAACGGTAAAATAAGTGGTGTTGCTTCTGCACCCACAAACCGTAGGCGTCAAGTTACTCTAAAGATCGGTAGCCCGTTCACTCGGGAATCTTGCTTCAGGCGGCAATCGAAAACCCCAGTCGACAGTAACGTTTATCCAACGCCAGCGGAGCTCATGGCGATGCTCACTTTCTCCAGTAATTGGTCTTTATCCAGTAATTGGGGCAATATCGGAAAATCGCAGGAAACGAGAGACAAAAACACGATGGCTTTTCTGCTCGATGACAAAGCATGCGTTCAACTTCATGAAATAGAAAGCGGTACGACAGACACTGACCGCTAAGCATTGTGTCTCGGTATACCTTAGGCGGGTAGTGGCTGGCCACACTAAGCGAATGGACATTCGAAAGGTGGCTAAAGGTGGAAACCGAAATAAAATTGTAGGAGTGTCACAAGACTACGGGTTTCGGGGCCAGTCATTTGCAACGTCGCATATAATGGCGTAATTTGCAAGCTGGAAAGTCTTGCTGAGCAGTGGGAACGAGAGTAGTTATGACAAGCTGCCCTATAGTGCACACTGGCAGGGGCGATTTGTCGTATACCAAGTCACATGCTTGGTTTGTTATACGCAAGGAAACGAAAATAACGGAAAAGCAGCTCCAAAAACAAATGAAAGATAGCGCACAGCCAGTAGACGTACAAATATAGAAGCCATATGTTGCCAGACGGTAACCAGCCCATTATTATTATTATTATTATTATTATTATTATTATTATTATTATTATTGATATTATTATCATTATTATTATCATTATTATCATTATTATTTCGGAGGCTTAATCATATACGTTTTGTGTCAATTTGGCAAAGGCTCGTCACCGCGGTCTGCTGAAAGCGTCACCCAACGCAGATTACATCGCCAACGGAGTCACGACCGAAACCTCATTCAACTGGTGTTTCAAAACGTAAATGTAGGAACAGGATTTGCGTTGTAACTGTAAATGTTCCATTGTTAATATTAATGTATCTATAAAGTTTACGGGATTAAAATTAGACTGAAATAAAATCTATTTTTTGCATCAATCATAGTCGTTTAGGGCTATTACGAATGTAACAATAAAACGGTTAGATTCATTATGGAAATTAAAAGTGACTTATTAACTAACAATGAATGTGGCACCAACGGCAGAGACATAGGTAAAGAGGAAGAGTATAGTCAAATCGGGTTCAATAAGCAAAAACCGGTGCAGGGTATAGTATGAAATACACTTATATTAAGTATTATTATTTTTATTGCATACTCTTGCATATATGAATAACCCGCCGATTCTCTAAAGCAACGGAAGGCTTTTCACGTCAACTTCTCAAGAAAGCTCGCCTGCACGTCAGCGCCGTGCCGGTACAAAGTTCCAGTCCGAGAGCCGCCAAGTCGAGGACCTCTCAGCGTTTCAAAGTCTGACCCACAAAAGCGTGCCAAGAAGAGGCCGACGATCTCTGCGACCAACCCAACGATCTCTGCGACCAACCCAACGATCTCTGCGACCAACCCAACGATCCCTGCGACCAACCTGACGATTCCTGCAACCACCCAAACTAAACAGGGTCCTTCTCCCGCCGCTCCTGAAAAACAACAAGCTGGGACTATTCAGCCACACACGGGTCAGCTATCGCATTGCAACAGTCAACAACTACAAAACATAATTTCTTGTACATCATATTCTATACTACTACAACCTTCACTGACGAGCGTAGATCATGTTGTAATCAAAAAAGCTTATGCAAACAAAGTACATCCATAGGAAAGACTCGCACTTTGACCAACTAGCAAGCCAATTCTGGAAGCGGTTGCCTCATACCGTCTTGTCGTTTTACCCCAACAGCTTTACCGCCTGCTGTTAGCAATTATAACTATGATTTTTTTTAGTATGGACCTTCCTCAACAAGATAGGAAGCATACATCAGTTCATCTTTGGTATATATAGTACTTTAGGGCTGACCCCCAGCCAAGATTTAAACGTCCACGGGACTGCTTTTCGCACTGCTTTATAGACGGTCCCCCAAATACAAAGTACAAATGTGCAACGGTGGGGCTCGAACCCGCGCACCTTATGTGTCTCCTCCGGTCGCGAGGCGCAGGCGAATGCACCCTCCACGCCACCGGGCTTAACAGATTATCTGTGTTGACACATGCTAATCTAATGCGAGATTTGTTTCGAACACGCAAAAACAGGAATTATAGGTACAATTTAACACCTAAAAGTAGAACGTAATACATTTCCTAAAAATAAAAAAATGGCAGATAGACACTGCATTGCAGTAGCAGGAACAATTTGTAGATGACCCGCAGGCGGGTACGCCATATATACGAGGTGGTCACCAGTTATGACCCTCTGGAGCAAATTTGGGTCGTCGCGGACAGAGTCCAACATCTCATTAGCAATGTTCATGCGATGCTGTTTTTTGGTCGCAATTGAGCAATTTTGGTACGAATTCGCGGCGACCCGTCTCATGCCCAAATCATTGTAAAAATCGAATGGCACGAGCCAATCGATATGTTTAGGTCCTCAGCAACTTCTCTAACGGTGATTCGACGATTGGCCAATACCATTTTCTCACTTCATTAATTTTTCGTCTGTTGTTGAAGTGCTCGGGCGTCCGGCACGCTCTTCGTCGTTCACATCTCTCGGCCTTCTGAGAACATTTTGTACCACCGATAAACGTTGCTTCGGTCCAAGGTAGCTTCTCCGTATGCCACAGTCAACATTCGGAATGCATCCGCGCACTTAATTTAGTTTTTCACACAAAATTTGATACAGGTTCTTTGATCCATTTTTTTGAATAGGTAAAAATCGAAGACGATCCAAAACACGTGCAAGCAAAGCAGCTGTCAACAATTAAGTGAACATTCAAAATGGCCGAGCTTGTCGGCATAAGTGAGAGACATGAGTACCAACATAACGCCACAAAAAATCGAAATTCGAATATACGTAACCCGCGAAAATTCAAAAGTCGCGATACGTTTGAACACACCGTGTATATATATATATATATATATATATATATGAGAGCAAACGGCAGTCGTTGGAAGCAAAAGCAGCCTACCTAGTGAAGAGTGTTTTTTTTTTTAAAGCTTATTGTGTTCGAACTACTTAACAACGCATTTGTTTCTCTTTGCCTTCTCTTCCTGCTTTCTCGTGTTTTCCCCTCGAAGGTCCTACTTCATCATCTGCCGAGGCAGCCGATCGTGCGGCAACAGCATTGCAGGTCCGGACAACGGTCGATGACAAGGGTGACCCGTCAAAGACGTCAACTGCCGTACGTAACACCATCGCTTCGATTGGCACAAAAGAAACGAACGTGTCGAATTCCGGTGCGAAACAGAAAACACTCGGAATACGACGACAGGATAGGGGAGCGGATGAAAACCGATACTCCGGAAAATTGTGCCACAAAGTCAACCCCGACTGTAACAAAAAAAGGTACGCAGGTGACTTAGTATCATAATATCTTTTTCTATTTTCGATACAATCATTGCCTCTTTCCGATGACTTTAGCAGCGACTAAAATGCAGTGCCGTGTTTGACCATGTTCGAGTTAAAATCTATAAAAGAACAAAATGTTGTAGGCCGTGTGACCAGGTGAGTTTCCGGTATATCACTCTGAGCCTAGGTAGCGGATGGTAGAGGAATACGTTAATTGATCATTTTTCTCGCGCCCTGGCACTTAACTCGGCGTATGACACGCCTTACACAAGCATAAAAAATAAGATCAAGGCAGACGTTTTTACATTCACCTATTTTGAACGGAATGCAACGTTTTGAAATGGCCGGTGACCTCAGTCTTGGCGCTCAAAATCAGGTTGTTCTGTGGAAAAGCTGAACACTTGGTAAATAAGATAAAAGATCACAGTTAAGTACGTTTTGCAAAAGAGTACCGGAATTATGCATCCACTGTTGAATTTGACCGAATAGTCGCCAGCCATCATCCAAGAAGGTCCCGCGCGTGCCAAGGATAAAGCGAGCAATTCCGTACTGGAAGCATTAAATTCGGGCCTGGAGAGCCTTCACTACTAAATGCTTTACATCCTAGAACATTCTACATGTAAAGGTGCAGCTAAACCTAATAGTTGTTTCACAAGACCTGAAGATTGCCAAAACGTTGTAAATCGGTTGCACTAACACACTAAGTGACGTCAGCCAACTAACCCCTTGTTCCTTTGGCAGATTCCATATATATATATAAATACCTTACCCTGAACCCGGGCAAATGTGAAGTATACGTTACAACCCATAACGAAATTGAACCATTAGATTTAACGGGCCTCCTTGGCCTACTCCCTAGTTGTCGCATTGTTGACAAGGCTGACCTGGAGCTGCTAGGTGTGCCCTTGTTGCCGGATGGAATTGCAAAAGCACTAGCCGGCCGGAAGGACAAACTGGACTTTGCCACAGACAGACTACCCCAATTAGGGGCCCACTGTGGACTGTTTCTCCTTAGATCTTGCTTTTCAGCCACGAGGTTAACACGCCTAGTTAGAGGGTGCAATTTATCCTCATCGCCTGAACTTTTACAGCCCTTAAACGATCTTAGCTTAGCTACTTTAGAGAAGATATTAAATATTCAGCTTACCGCTGTTGCAAGGGATCAGGTAATGCTTCCGGTCTCTCTAGGCGGCTTAGGTATGCCGGACGCGGTCATGATGGCAGGACCCGCGATCGTGTCATCCTTGACTCAGGCTACGGAGAAGGTTAGGGCATTATTGGATAACGATGGGTGGGAAACCTATAACGTAGAACTACAAGAGTTGACCGACAGATTGTCGTCCTTATTTGACTCCCCTCCCGTCGAAAGAACTAAACAGAGCAGCTGGATAACCCCTTTGCAAGAAAAGCGATTAGCAACCCTGATCGATACAGCCCCCACCTTGGCTGATAAAGCCAGGCTTCGAGCCGTAAGTAGTCAAGGGGCTGAAGCTTGGTTACATGCCCTACCTTGTCCGCGAATAAGGACTCTTTTGGATGACGAGACGACTCGCATTAGCACAGGACTGCGGCTTGGTGCTCACTTAGTCGTTCTTCACCGATGTCGTTGTGGTTCTTTAGTAGACGCGTTGGCCCATCATGGCTTGTCATGCGCCTTAAGCGCAGGCAGAAGAGCACGCCACTCGGCTTTAAATGACACTTTCAGTCGAGCACTGAGGTCTGCCGGCTTCCCGTGCATACTAGAACCCCCGGGTCTATGTATCAGGAAGGAACTAAGACCTGACGGTTTTGAACTTGACACTCGATTGTCACGTTTTTGGCACACTGGAGTATACACGTTATAGCTTGTAACGATATAAATATATTATATATATAAATTATATATATATATAAATGGATCACTCATGCGGTTTTTTCTACGACTGGGTGTGCTTTTATGATATAGTTGAGACACCGGAACAAGCCCCCGGTGGGGCTCACTGTGGGCGCCCTCAAACCTCAAAAATCTGCTCAGCCTCTGCTGCCCGATCGTAGCTTCGCGGTAGCCATTCCTGCAGCCGGCAGAAGCTTATCGCAACCGCTCATGACGGCCAGCGCTAAGAAAGCGACGAAGATCTCATTCGCGGCACCTCTTCGGCAACAGCAGCGGCAAGAACCACGACCGCAAGGTGGTAACCATAGGCGTACTTTCTACTATTAGAAACAAAACGAACAGAACATCTGTTGTTGTATATATATATATATATATATATATATTGAGAGAGAGAGGGGGAGAGATGACTGCTTGTACTCGAAAGGTCGTGGCTTGAAATTCAGGGTCGGCCACTCTTAAATTTGTTCATAGTTTTCAATCTAAGTTGGATGCTATCATGTTGACAAGTGGCCACGACAAAAATACATAATTGTTTGTTATATGCATAACTGTCCCCCGTTATTACTATTGTTTCATTCTAAATGAGTGCAATCTTAAATTGTAATAATAATAATACCAATAATTTTTATTTATTTTTTGCTATCAAAACCAGCCGGTAAATGTACAGATTAAACTCCATGTAAATATATCAGTTCTTCTAGGGCACTCCCCTTCGAGAGCGTGACAAGAATCATTTTCGCGTTACCGCGCTGAATTTTCTTCGCCGGCTTCTCGATGATCTGGCCAATCATGTCCGCGTTATGGCCATGGCCTCCCGTTCCCACATACCCGATGACTTAGTGATAAACGGGCAGATGGTGTGCTCAAGCCCCAATACTTCTTAAGGACGAGTCTTGTCCCTCTCCGCTTTGAGTGCAACGCCGACTTCCGTGCGGGAGACCGCCGTATAGCTCGCGGATAAGTGCTCCGACTCGACACGTCCCAGATCTGCAATTTCCCCATGGCCAAGGGCCTCAGGGCCATACTGCCTGGTCTAATGTTGTCCTCTTTCACACAGACGTGTCCGCTCACGCGCACGGCAAAGCCCGCCTGTCTGACGGCACTAACATCCACAATTGTCGAGCCCGGTGGCGGGGTGCATTCGTCTGCGCCTCGCGACCGGAGGAGACACATAGGTGCGCGGGTTCGAGCCCCACCGTTGCACATTTCTATTTATGGGGGTCCGTCTATGAAGCAATGCGAAAGGATGCCCAGGCGGAAACGGTGTATACGGTCCTAAACTCCAAGTCTGAGAGTACGGTATCAAGATTGTTATCCGGGCGGACGTTCAGCCAGAGACTGCTGCTTGATCTTGAGTGTCGGCAAAACGGTGTATCTGGCTAACGGTGTATCAAGTGTATCTGGCTTGGGGCTAGGGAATCTTTAAGGCCGGAATTGGCTTGCGGCTAGGGAATCTTCAAGGCCGGAATTCGCTTGCGCCTGGCAAACATTACTCCCACGCCGATTGCTTGCCCTTATCTCTTTCCTCTGGGATCGCGGAGGGTGAGCTGTAATTTCTGAATAGCTTCGCGTTGATGAGGTAATCAGGAGGTAGACGAGCGTGGGTCCGCGAGAGACTAGACGTCATACGGTGGACGAGGCCAAGTGCTCCCTGTGGAAAGGCAGCGGCGCCGGAGAGTTCCAGACTGTCCTCGCGACCGGTCTGGGCTTCTGACAGTGTGTCGGCGAAAGTCGAGGTGGCGCCCTGTATCTCATCGTCCGTCACCCCCTGGTGAAACCGTTCGCATTTATTGGCGTTAATCTTCAGTTCTGTTGAAGTTGATTCTCGTATAGTTCGGAAATCCGTAGCTACCACATCCGGGTCAGGGTCCGCCAAGGTGAGGTCGCCTAGGTATGATACGACGAGGCTACTCTTCCGCCGGAGAAGGATCGGCTGGAGGAGCAAACCAAAAAACAGCGGTGCACCTGGATCTCCCTGCTGGCAGTCGGACGCCGATGTACTGCGTCTGTCTCCAAAACAGAGCGGCGTGGGTCTCGCAAACAAGAAGTGGACAACGTTGAACGCTCCGGCATGGTGCCTTCGATAGGAAGCTAACACGGAGAGGTGCTACTCCAAAGTGCAATGCGATAACTGAAGTCAAGGTTGACAATCTTGCCGATATGTTGTTTCTTCAGAATTCACTCCAGAAATAGCATCATGCCAAGGCCTAGACCTTGTTACGTATAATAACATCAAATCGCTGCTCAATTCCTTCATATTTTAAATATGCCGCTTAAAACTAGTGTTTAATTGCACCCGAATGCAATATTTGAACAAACATTCAAGCTTAACTAACGGCTTGTATCGCACTGTTTGAAAATGTCAATTTTTATCTTTCAAGCATTTTACCTGTATTGTCCAGTACAACTTTAAGTAGGCTATCAATTCGTTCGTAGTCCATACCATACTGCCTGATTATCGCTAATATTTTTGGTTCAATTGTAGGATCGTCCCTCAGTCAACCAGCAGTGCTCGGCGGGCCATCTACGCTCGGCTCAGATTCTGTCAGCGACTTTCTAACTCAGAGCAGCGGTTACTCGTCCGCGTCGATGCTTTCGCAATACACCATCGACGAAATGGAAGCCGAAATGACTACGGACATGGACTAGTCCATACCTGTTGCAACCGCAAGACATTAGTGTCTGGTTAATCTGGTTTCATATTACCCTCGTTGGCTAAATTATACACCATTAGATACAGTTCGTATTCCTTGTTTTCGAAAACCGCTGGAAAGACAATAGCATTGACACGCGTATATATTAAGAAATATGGTGATGATTTATTAATATATATATATATATATATATATATATATATATATATATATGAAGCTGCCGATGTTCTTATTTTTCCACAATAAAGAATACGAGTTAAATTAATATGTGGTTTTCATAAAATGTGTAATTTATTGAAATTATGTGTGATTGATCAGTCAAATCTGTATGTGAAGGATACGGGAAGGGTATTCAGCTCTGGATTTTGGTTAAGTTAATTTAGCAGTGCCGTGCTGGCCATTGAGTTTTCTTGTTCCCATTGAAAAGGTGTATCGTGTTACCACGGGATTTTTGCGACAATTTACTTCTGACGCTTACAAAGGCGAGAGCAATGGTGAGAGCTGTTACTAAAGCTTTGTGGTTGCGATTCTTTCGTTATTCACTCTGATCATTTCTACGGACTTCCTCGACTGTGAATTACGGATTCCTTTGACTTTAGACCGTTTTGGAAATGAGTGGGCAGCATTAAGAGGTAAGCATTCTGCTAAGTTACAAACGTGCACGCAGGTTACTTTTTATTTACCTATTCAGTTAGGGGACGATCGTTGCAAGTCTCAACGGCACCGATCGTCATTTGAATTGTTGCGATGATTTTGAGTGGTCAGCTTATTCTAGTTAATAATGATTAATTCGGCTCTTTCTCCGTGTCACCCCCACTATGTCGCTAGTTTGTACTCAACTGGATTTACGTCCGAATCATATCCTTCAACTGCGGGGAAAAAGTGCTTGTTAGACTATTTATGCGTTTCGCGTCGCGCACATGGGATTAACATGTTTTCAGCATTTCACAGGGCTTCTAGCTGACTACCGGATCGCATGTCTGTTCGTGACTGCTTTAGACCTGATCATCACCCATTGCTGTCGAGCCCGGTGGTGGCCGTGTGTATTTTGTGCGCCTTGCGACCGGAGATGATGCATAAACAGATAGATAGATAGATGCCTGCAGGGTTTGATCCCTGCCGTTGAACACTTGCATTTATGGGTTGCCCCGTCTCACGAAGCAATGCGAAAGCAATTCCGTGAGCGTGGTGCAATGTTGGCTGGGAGTCATCCCGAAACAACAAATAACAAAAAAAAACATCGATGAACCATTGCAAGATGGATGAGGCAGCGGGAGCTGACGGCGGCAAAATTTAAATGTGCCGCGCTTCGTCGCCTTCTCGGGCTGCTCTGTGTGTGTGATCGTCGGCTGCAGCAAGCAGCTAAGAAGGCCAAGATCACCGTCATCATCATCGTCGTTGTCGTCGTCGTCTGTCATCCTGTCGTTGTCAATCCTGTGGTTGTGGGTGTTGTTATTGTTTTTGCTGTTGTTATTATTATTGTTGTCGTTGTGGTGGTTGTTGTTGTTGTTAATTTGTGTCAGTTGTGTCAACCCCACCCGCAGAACAGCAGGCCGATACCGCAGCCGCCGCAGCCGCCGCCAGGGTACCAGAGAGCAAGCAGCTGATGCCAGATGGTTCGTTTGGACCTGAAGACTCTGTCTGCATCGCATAGCCGGCAGAGAGACGGACAAACGGAGATGTCAATGATGACTTGATGCGGATACGGTGGCCGTAGCACGAGTAAATTGCTATAGCAACAGCAGCTCACAAGAGCCAAGCCGCACGAGAACAGAGAGGTTGGACGACGAAACGTTCGAATCAGTTCGAGTCGAGAATCCATGCCACGTGCGGTGGTTGTGCGGTTTCACTTGTTACCAGCGCTAGGCTGCTGCCCATGCTGTTGTAGAAGAAACACAGCAACAGCAACAGCAGCCATCCTGCTTACTTCGGTGGCTGACGAAGAACGTCTGTCACACAGCCATTGGTACATTGTGCTTTCTCTCCTGTGGCCGGGCCCCAAGGGAGAAAAGCGAGACACAGGTGCAGAAAGAAGACCGTTTCGTCAGGATACCGCCGGACAGCTGCTTACATTACCGCTAACCTGCTGCTGCTGTAGCCGCTGTTGCTGGTGACATCGTAGTTTGACAGGCAGAGCCCCCGCCCGTTCCGTGTCGCCCGCTCTTGAGCCCGTCGGAGCCAGTCACCAGTAAATATGCCGACAAGAGAGAAACTCGAAGAACGGTTGGAGACGCTTGAAAATAAGCTACTGGAGTATGAACGTAGAGGAGAGGCTGGGCGCCGACCACGAAGCGACCAGCAGCAACAACAACAACAACAGCAACAACCGCAGCAACAACAACACAACTGGACGAACACGACGATGGCCGAACTAGGCCCGCCCGACGGGAGAAGATCGAACAGATGAGCTCGGAGGTGGTCGATTCGAATCCCTACAGGTGGGTAGAGTGCAGAGGAGAGGTGGTGCGCGCGCTCGAAGAATGTGAGCCGGAAGGTAATCATTTATATATATATATATATATATAACATATTTATTTTTCATATATTACATTATATTTGTGGGACACATATTACAAGATATTAGCTAAGCCAGTGTGCCTAGCGATGAAGAAATGATTATATATATATACATATATATATATATATATATATATAAGGCACATTGTCAAAATATTTGTAATCATAATTTGTTATATATGTATATATACACATGGTTAGATTATTATTTACAGTTGTTGTTACCGCTGCAGCATGTGGCTGCAGCTCTACATTTGTATGCTTTTATATGTATTTGATTCTAGCTATTTCGATCAAAACTCTGCATTTGTATGTTTCTATATGCATTTGGCGCGAACTATTTCGATGGAAACTCTACATTTTTATGTTTCTATATGTATTTGGCCCTAGCAATTTCGATTTTCGTTCTTTGCTCGTCTACAGCTTTTGTTCTTAAATTTGATCTATGTATCTGTGTATGACAATTTTAAAAAGTTATTTTATATATTTGTTCGCTAGCGCAGTCCTGATTTGTTTAGTATGCTTGGGTGCAACGATTTGTCTTCCGCCGCTGGCCAGACATGAATTTAATTAATGAAGTATAGTGATTCTAAGATACTTCGGTACATATCAGATATTCTGTGTGACAAAATGCCAGAAAAGGGCGTGGCAGTTAGCCTTGATGGTATTGAGTCAAATAGGAGAATTATTTGTAGGGTGCTATAGATGACTCGTATGGCACGCATCTTAATTATTGGGGTCACTTCGTCGTGGATTTGAACCCGTCGTCAAAAGTGCAGCATGGAGGTGGAATATCCTGTCGTATAAGTGCTGCGTTTTGCAGACTTTACTACCATGACAAACCATCGCCGTGCCTAATCCTCCCTTTCGGCAGAGAAAGGCTCTGAAGTGGCGGATATGATCATGCTTCACCCATAAGAGGGCCCTCGCTTGGGAATCCGCTTGAGGAAGCTCTGTGTTCCCGTCACTACAATAGTATGCTTATTTTTAGTATATAAGTGATAATAAAATAATACTAACTTCTTGCGACATTTCATTTGTTCGACTATACTTTGGCCGATAATAGGCTAACTGAGATGCGCTATTGTTTTCAGCCGTCTGATGGCCCTCAAGCGTATGGGCATTGTAAACAACTATGAGGCGATTCGAAGCTTCAGCGTGGCGGTTGTTGGTGTCGGAGGTGTTGGTAGCGTGACCGCAGAAATGCTCACGAGGTGCGGCATCGGTAAGGTAAGCCGCTGTAGTCAAGTCATATGTGAACAATATGTCTAAATGTACTACTACTACCAGCACGTACAGAAAATGTGGTGTTGGCATCTGCCGACTCAGCTGCTGCGTTACTTAAGTATGTTTGCTCTGTCGTTTGGGTGATTCTTTCAGCTGATCCTGTTCGACTACGATAAGGTTGAGATGGCGAACATGAACCGGTTATTCTTCCAACCACACCAGGCGGGAATGTCGAAGGTATGCTAACTCTCGGTTCGTGTCCAATGTTGATGTTGCTCCCTAAACCTACTGTTCATAATAGCGATTTCTGTAACTGGTCCACGCGGATTATTTGAAAGACATCTGTGATCTAAAGCGTTTTTTTTTAAATTAATTTTAATATAATAGGAACACTATATATAATTAATGGAAACCGTAAAACGTTAGCATTTTCTTATATATATATATATATATATATATATATATATATATATATATATATATATATATATATGTATATATATATATATATATATATATATATATGTGATAATGCCGACAGTACATTCAGCTGCCGAATCAGGTTAGATTATTTTAGAATATACGCGCATCTCTTTTCACTGTCTGTCGTCGTTCTTGCCGTTCTCTAGGTGGAAGCTGCCGCCCGAACTCTTTGCTCGATTAATCCGGATGTCGCGATGGAGAGCCACAACTACAACATTACGACCGTCGACAACTTCAACCACTTCATGGGTGTCCTTCGTGGGGGTGGCCTTCGTGAGGGATCACCCGTTGATCTCGTTCTTAGCTGTGTCGACAACTTCGAAGCCCGGATGGCGATTAACACCGTGAGTATACTATAGAGGCCTACTATCGTACTCCGTTCAGATGTTGAATCTGTTTGCTTTTCTTGGATGGCTTTCACTACGCGTTTGTTTAAATGCTTGCATTTGCCTTATAGCTTGATGCGCCTTAGATTTGCACGGAATGAGAGCGTCACAACATGCCTTGAGAGGATTGCTAGGGAGCCTTTGGCCAACTCAATTGAAGAACCTCATATGTTTAGACTCATCGCATCTGCATCGCCTTCACCGCCTCTTAACAACGCCTCACTGCAGGCACGGCGTTGTTAGAGGCGTTGTTAAGTTTGCTGAACTTCTCGCTCAGATAATACGAATAATTCATATTAACAGCCACCAATGTGTGTCTACTAATGGATGCTGTAACTGTATGCGTGTAGTGCGTAGCTATACTACTGACATTAACTCGACTCTGAAAACAGATTGAACAAATAGATATAGAGCTATTTCAGGTGTTCACAATCTGCCTAAAACGTTTTGTCGTTTTAGTTTATGACTATAAGCTAAGATACTATGTGTGTTTAGCGCAAGCGTCCGAATGTAGAATCATGAAAAATATTACTACTACTCATATATTCTACATATATCTACAATTGCGAGTGTCGCCCCACGTGTACACCCCCCCCACCCCGTTGTTTTGTAATTCTGTGAAGTCTCGGCTACCCTATAGAGCCGACAGTGAAAGCAGCGTCTTCATAATCCTATGCCATTCAACATAAGTGTGCGCCATGTTATTTCATTGGTTGCGCTGTGTTGATCCTTCGTTCACGGACGAATCGCTCTTTGCGCTACCGATGGCTGACGGAACGTTCATTGTGGCTGCTCACTGATTATTAATCACAGGCTTGCAACGAGCTAGCACAGACATGGATGGAGAGCGGCGTGTCGGAGAACGCCGTGTCGGGCCACATCCAACTGGTGATTCCGGGCGAGACGGCTTGTTTCGCATGCGCGCCACCTCTTGTCGTCGCGGCTAACATCGACGAAAAGACATTGAAACGCGAGGGCGTCTGCGCGGCCAGTTTGCCCACCACGATGGGCATCGTCGCGGGCATGCTCGTGCAGAACACGCTCAAGTATGTTGTGAAAAAGAAAAAGAACCACTATTGATAATTGTAATCATCGTAGTAGTAGTCGTAGTCGCAGCTGTTGGATTGCACCGATCCATCTCATTGTGTGCAATATGTTCAATGTTCAAATGCACCTTTATATATATTTACATTTCACAACCCGTTACCTATATTCATACAAAGGTCAGTTTACATGTGTGCCGTATATAATCCCCGGTGGTGTGGCCGTTATCTGTTAGGTTTCTGCTGAAGTTCGGCACCGTATCACACTACTTGGGCTATAACGCCCTGCAGGACTTTTTCCCTACGA
>QVRM01003267.1:0-32641 GCA_003439945.1 Dermanyssus gallinae | reverse complement strand
GGGAAGCCCTAAATACTTCACATAGTTGGCCTTTGGTGCACTAAAGATATGCCTCACGACTATTTCTCGCTCGTGTTAGACGGAGGATAGGCTCCAAGGCTCACCTCAGACGTCATCAATATTCTAAGCACGTTAATGTCAAGGCTACAAGTTAAAATTTTATACACTTCAACCACAGACTTCCATGGTCAATCACGGGTTGCCCATCAGAGTATTGAGAGAAACATTCGGCTGCCCAAAATAGTTGTCATTCCTTTCCAAGAAGATGTCCTATCGTTCAGTCTAATCAAGCGCAAACCACTCTTGTCTCAGTTACTCGCGACCTATTTGTGCGCTTCTGTTTTCTTGTTGCCTCGGGTCTTTGCTAATCCGCTCATCTTCGCTTGTCGAGTTTACCGTTGGCCACATCGTGAGCCAAACAACCAAGCGTCTTCCTACCTGGATTCCTGTCAATCGCCTCTCTTCCTCCCTCTCTCTCTATCGCTCTCTCGAAAGTTTGCATTGTAGCCGATTAGTCGAACATGCGTGATGCTTTAGAAGAAGCCCATGCACGTTGTGTTTGGCTACGTCTCTCCTCTGTATGAGCTACTGATGGGCAAGCGGTGCGTGAATAGAAATGATACAATAGGTGGTCAATCAAGCCATCATTATTAACGGGTAGCAGCTCACGATGCAGGTTGTTGACGCGTTCCTAGTATACACGAAATCTCCTCCCCTGGAAGCGCGTACTAACGAGGGGTGCTATGAGGGCGCTTTGTTTTCACAGCTGTGCATCGTCGTATTGTCAGCGCTCTACTCTTTCGCAGAAACGTAATGTTGTCATCTCTCGCTCTCTCATTTTCTTTTGTTATCTTAAGTAGCTCGCAATGCAACTTGCATCGATCCGCTTTGCAAGCTAAAGACACCGCTGTGTTTTGTGTATTCTGGCCCCCCTCTCTCTATGCACTTTAGCTTTTGCCCGCCATCTCTGTCCAACAAGCGCATAGATTCCCATTCATTCCATATACCTTTCGTGCGCTCGCTTTCTCTCGCACTAGGGACACCTCTTCCCTTGAGCGTACTTTGCCGGCGGTCATTGAGGTGAGCGCAACGGAGCGCCCTCGTCGGTGAGTGCATTCAGGTTTCAGGCCAGAGTGCAAATAGGAAAGAGGAGAGGGCGAGAGGGTGTTATGATGACTCATTGCAGGGTCGCACACCTGACCGGCGATTTGTCTACTGGGTACGGTGCTGCGTTCCGCCTGTGGTCGCCATCACAACCTTTCACAATGCTGCTGCTGTTACTGGCTCCGCCAAACAGAAAAGAATCGGGTGTCATGTCCACGCAGTCTGGATGAATGCGCCATTCCTGAATGCTTTAGCATGCAATGTTGAGCCAACACAATATGAGGTTGGATTAGGTCACGGTGGAACTTACACGTAAACTATATCCACTTAACTGCATTGGATTCGGGGAAGATGACACGCGTGCTTGCCTGCGCCCTTTGCTCACATGCAACTGCCACGCTATCAGCAGCCACGCAAATGACAGTGATCATAATAGTAATGAGAATAATTATTGTAATCGACTTGCCCAGGTCACGCAATAAACTGTCGTTTAGAAAGCCAACAAACACGTTAGGATCGAAATATGAACTACTAGTGCAGCGCTCTAAAAGGCAATGTAGAAAAAAAATTCCGGAAGTTAAGTCGTTCGAAGTTTTTGTCGTTACTTAATGAACGCCAGGACCACGCAAGCAGACAAATGCTACGAGTTAGTAAGGATGCGTTATAAGGTTTAGCATAGATTCGTTTAGAGAAGTCTGTTTCATCTGTTTAATTGCGCTCTATAAATAATTAACTTGAGTGCGTTTCAGAGGAACCTGTTTAAAAAAGAAAGATGTGTCCTGCATAGGTTGATGTACGTACGGAGTTTTCTCTGCTTATTATAATAATAAGGGAGTGGGGGTGAGCCTAGGCGGGTACACGTTTAGGTCCCACAATTGTAGGGAAACACCGAAACATTGAATAATAATAATAATAAATAATAATACATAATAATAATAATAAATAATAATAATAAATAATAATAATAATAATAAAATATATAATAATAATAATATATAATATAATAGCTTTGCGTCGGGCTTGTGAGGCCCGTCTGACGCCGTCGCTAGGCAAAGAAAACCCATGCATCCTGGTGTGATCGTATGCAAGTTTTGGCACTAACAAAAAAGAACGAACCACAGCACATACTCGTATGCCGTGAGACGTCGAGGAACACATTACAGTGCATACCTTTTCTCATAGGTCAAATTGATTCGCTATTGTACTGAGATTGACTAAGAGGTTGTAATTGCATCCCCGGTTAATGATTGATAATGTTATGTAACGTGACTAGCGGTATTCAATAGTCTACCCCCGCCATGTGTCGTTGGCCTTTTAGGACGGCCCATCGTTATAGTGTTCCCGGATTCAGGACAACCGGCCTTATAGTTTTTTCAGGTGCGTGGTGTGGTCTTTTCATTTGGACATGGCAGGATTACGTCTAGCTTTGCTTCGTCCCTTTTGTCTCTACTTCGTATCTCCTACGTTGCATCCTTCTTATATCTGTTTACAGACGTGCCGGTTTTGTTCCCTCAGTGCTGCTGTCACTCATTTCTCGCCAGTCATTATTAACGCCATCCACACTACGATGTAACAGAGCACATATCTACTTTTTCGGGATGACTCTCAGCCGACATTTAACGTCCACGGACGTTGCAGACGTAGACGGCGGCCATATTGTCAGAACTGAGCAGAGCTGAACTTATAATAGTTCTGCCACAAAACGGTTCCGCCCTCTTGTCGCCAGTGACGATAGATTGTTGTCCCACGACTGTCTCAAGTAGGCGCGTCGTGAGGTGCCCCGTTCCTTCCGTGGTCTCAAAGACTGTGGTAGAATTAAAAGTCGGCGCGCAAGTAAGCTTATTTACGCAAATTGGGCTGGTCGGTCTGGGCGACGAAATGATCAGGACGAACGTGCCGGTATCAACCTTGGAGGCTTTGAGTCCTTAACTATCGCCATCCATGTAAGGGAAGGCGATAGTTTTCCGCACGAAGCTAGGCCGGCGGACCTGAGCGCCATGGCGACTATATTTGCCGGGAGAGTTTGTAGTCATGTCCGTGAAAAGCGCCTAGAACCGTCTCTCATTCACAGGCTTTATCCATTGTCGTTGACCTCTTGATTTATCGGGCATCATGGCCTTGGTTGTGTCGTGTATAGACGGCACAATTTCACGGAGGGTGCCATAGAGGCTTTTCCTGCCACGGAATTGACGATATGGGATAATGGCGGGCTTTTTATTGAATCGACGCGGCAATAAGCGGGGCCCGCCTATTGCTAAGGCCCCCAGTCATTCTAGAGCGACTGGAACTGCCTGGCTCATTTCCTTGGGGGCTAATCGGATGCTAACGACGAATGAGGGTCTCGATACCTAGCTGATTAACTCCAGCAACGAGTGCTTGTCCGAAAGGTCCACTCCCCTGTCCAAGATATGTTGGACCTGCTGCGACTGAGATTCCAGTAGGAACAAGCCGGGCCCCTATAAGCCGTAGGCGTTCACGCGTTTGCCACAATTAGTCAGTGTGACTATTGAGAGACCTCTGATTCTGCTCGGAACGAGTAGGGGCGGGTCCAACAAGATCCAAGAAGAAAAGAAGTCCTGGAGATTTTTCTCGGCGGTCGACCAGTCGGTGGTGAGGTTCGGAGCTCAAAGCCGGTGGTAGGACCACCATCAGCCACCTCCCAATTTCAATTAAATGAAAGCCTTAGTCAAAACAAACTGGCCATCAAGACAGCCGGCTTTGAACTGGTTAGTAATGTTACGGCAACCATACTAGATTCAATCACAATAACGGTAAGCGCTAGTCCTCTAAGCTTATGAGCGAACTCTTTTTCTGCCTGACGCTATAGTGCAAACGCTTGAGATTATAAATGCTATTTTGCGTCCAAATAACCGTTTTTTGTAGCAGTAAATTGAAACATAGTACCGTAAAGACGTATCCAAGACATTTCACTGATGATATGCAATCCCTTACTAGATTTCTTGGAACTACTCAAGTTAACCACGACTGATTAGTGTAAATAGCTGATTCGATACCTAGCATTTAAAGTATTTTTGTGGAAAGAATTCAAGCATTAATACAATGAACCCATCAATGATTTTACCAGCCTAACTTTTACGTACTACGTAAATTTATTTATATATATATATATATATATATATATATATATATATATATATATGGACACTTATATACGCATGTAACCAACCAAAAGTCAATCAACCATAATTAGCATCCTCTATAGAACAATGGCTCAGACATTACTACGACCATGGCAATCGTGGTATTTTCGTAGAACCGATAGGTCGTAGATATATACCGTAGCGGTGGTATTCTCACGAACTGCTCGCCACTAAAACATAACCGAGCGTGGTGATGCTCGACCTGAGACAAACGTCATAATCCGATGCATATAATAAATGCTTTATTCAGTTAGATGTTTAGATTTTTGAAGATGTTATAGTAGCGTTAATTTTTGCGTCTCGCCTTTTAACGTAAAACATTGTTCATGCGGCTAAATGTGCACTCAAATAAATATCTTTACAGAATTGCCTAAAGGGTCATGTATCGCACAAAACTTTGCTGATTATGTGTAAATGCAAGGGGTATTTTATTGTTGCAAGATTGCAATGCAAGACGTGTTTTGTTATTAGGCTTGCCACAAGGGCTTACCCTAGAAACACGCTCTTATGCTCCGCCCTTGCACCGAACGGCCGGTATAAGAGTTCGCGCCATTCTGCTGAAACACATATCGCAAACCTATATCGAGGTGTAATGTATTTACAGCTCCATTACAGTTTGCTGAATGTACAAGTAAATTTACGAAGACACTGTTGTTTACCTGTTATACCCTTTATAACGTATCCTTCAATGGACAACGCATTCAAAACGTGGAAATAAACTGGAAATTTATTTTAGCCCAACATTCGGGGATAGGCGGCAAATAGCGGCATCTTCTGGATCGTGGGCAAACCAACGGTAATTTGACCAACAACATCAGACTGCTGCTTTGCGTTTGAGAGAATTCAGGAGCACCAAATATCTGGAAAGTTTGTTCGCTTTATCGGCTTAGAGAGGTTCTGTCTGCCCTGTATGTTATAAGGCTGATGACTGAGGTCCTACCGTCCGAAAAATCCGCAGTTTTGCTTGTAGTTGTGGAGCCCTCATACAGCGCACTCTATTGGGAATCTCGCTCAGCTGTGTAGGAACTCAGTTGAAATTCCTGAGACGTAGATGCTTAGCCGGCCATGGTTGGTGTTTCGTTACATGCTATTTGAAACAGGCCCTTCTTGGATATTGGGTATAACACACGAACACGTGCTGGATGCCAATGTTTGACTGGATTTCCTTTTATCGTAGCGAACGGGTACTACATGCGCTGGGTACCTAGAAATAAACAACATATCCGAGCACAATGATGCTTGACCTAAATAAACATTAAAATCCGATGCACATGAGTTAGAGTAATATTAGCTTCCCACGCTCACTGACTTCATTTCATTCAGTGCGTAAAAACATCTGCTTTCAAGGACCAATTCACCAGGCCAAACATTGAGTTTTCGCTATCTAAAAGGCTATGTCGCGACAACGGCAAGCGGGAGCGGAGAGAGACAGAGAACACGAATTGATTACCTCTGAGGTGAAACAGTTAGTGTCGTCGATTAAATACCATGCCAGCTCTCGATAATAGCAAATAGTATTATTCTGCGTTACGCCAAACATAGCAACCCGTTCGAGTTCTCTCGCAATTTCGTACAGTCTATGCCCGCTGGTCGGTGATGACGTACCTCAGTTTCCCGCCTCGGAAAAGGAAAATTAGTCAAAAGCCCTCAACCAGTCGCATGGGACGTGACGCCCAATATGGAAAGCTGTTTAGTTTCAGCCATACTCGAACGTTTCTAATATGACGTGTGCCGTTGTATCGAATCGTATTTTGGCTGCATCCGCCTTTGCTGTCCCGTGTGAATGGATGTCATGCGTGCACCAATGCAGTCGATTCAATCTCGACGTATTTGTGTAAGATTATGATTGTCGGGAAAACACGAGTAGCCAAATCATTGTCATTGTTAATATCCCAATAAGAAGACTTCGATAAAAAAAAAAAAAAACGGCACTCCCGAAGCGTGTTTCAAATGACATCCGTCATTGAGTAGGTGCATTTTAATTGTTGCTCTTTTATGTCATTGTCGTCGTCGTCATCAAGGTCTGCTCACACAAACGAGCCAATCGATCAGATCTACTGAGAAGGCGGCCGACCGCCTGTACCAGACAATTTGCAGAACTTCTCGTCAACAGTTCACATTAATTTCAAGTCTGTTTATGTGGCCAGCGTCAGCTGAGTATTGACTGGTATCGATTGACCGGATTGCAACGGCAATAACGAGAACAGCCGCAGACACGCTTCGTCTATCTTAAGTCGACCCGGCCGCTGAGGGAAACAGTAGGGCACCGGAGCTGTAAATTACGATACACGCAAACACGTGCATCCGCATACGCATTCACACCATAGATGGACACACTCAAGTTCACCAGCTTGCGAAAATCTCATACTTGTAGTTGTAGCTCTTATAGTAATAGCTGCTGCTGCTGCCGTTGTTGTTGTTGTTGTCGTCGTTTTCTTGGAACTGGTTGTTATTATTAAAATTGTTGTGAATATTATTATTATGGCAGCACCGCAAATAGCATCAATGTCACTAAACATCAGGCAAAGTGACGCAAATAGAAAGGGAACACGCTGTTGCTCTAGGTTGTTGTGTTTTCATGCAGGCGTGACGTTAGTAAAACTGGTCTTAGGAGTAGTGACAATTGTTTTTGTAAAGCCACGCTAAGCTAACAGGCAGACAAATCAGGATTGTGCGTGACGAGGCTTTCCTTACCGTGGACAATATTATCTGGACTATATCCTAGTATATTTATGATACACGACCAAGACATAGATATGCGTATATGTATAAATATATATATATATATATATATATATATATATATATATATATATATATATATATATATATATATCTATATATATATATATATATATATATATATATATATATATATATATATATATATTTATATGTGTGTGTGGTGGATTGCTCGTAGATACGTAAAGTACGTCAGTGTTAACAGTTGGCAAGAAACGACAATAGTCGAAGCAGGTACAGTAACAATATCAATGGTAACAACAACAACAACACAATCTGCAAAATTGGTAGCAACAATAGCGACACCCAACAACTAGATGCGGCGTCATTTTTCCTCCAGGAGGACACAACAGCAGCGCATGACATCTTCAGCAGGGTAACATGCATATATTGACATAGGATGTCCAGCTACAAAAGTCAAATCCAATTATCCATTGGCTAAGAGTTGATTTGTAACATTGAGATACAAAACATGCGTGGGTCATCAAATAATAAACGCTGTATGAGTTATTGATAATTTAAATATAAGCTTATAAGTTGCTAATGATTCTATACTCTAGGCGCATTCAAAAGTCAAGGGCGGTCAGAAATTATGATCAAGTTCAAGTTCAAACGTGGTTTATTCAACGAAACTGCATTTTGCAATGCTTAAGTTCTGGGTAAATAAAAATGGTTACGAAATAGATTAAACACCGAGCCAAGAGTCACACACGACAATATTTCAAAGATTGCTTTGAATAAGCGCATTACACAATACGTAATCACAATAAGTGTCTTTACAAGGATTTTTATACACCGTTTGTTACAATAAGTGAGGCAATACGCTCTTACATATACGCGCAATTTAATGTCTACACGCATACAGCATCTACATAGCACACAACGACATCAGGTAAACACACGCTGGAAAATTAAAAACAATTTTTATTTTGGTAAGTGTTCCCTTATACAAAGCACTAATAATCCCGATTTGGTATATAACTAGATCACCGGCCTGATTCAGACTGTAAAATTAAAAGTCATGTTTTACTTTGCGAGCAAAGAGGTGCTTCGATGTAAGGCATCTAATATGTTTAAGAATACAAGTCCAAGTTTCGAGTAGGCGGCATGTAAGGCGGCAAATGTTGACTAGACTTCAAGGATACTGAGGGTACTGCGAAAGTTATTGCACGTCTAGCTGATGTCCGATTTGAGGTAATAATTAGTATAAACGCAGACTCTGCGGATACAGTATTTCGCGAAATTTGATATGCTAGCATAGAAGCATACAGCGTGTAAATTTTTAAATCATGGACCGAATCTATTCGTCTTCTAGAAAAAGTGGCTCTAAGTGCATCATTCTGTATTACTCTGAGTTCCAGAGAATCCCGTCGTCCATCCACCACCACCCCAAAAAAGGATACCATAGCATAGCACTGGTAAGAACACGGCCCTGTATACCAGAAGTAAGCCCTCTGTGGGGACCCCAATCAATTTCATTCTGCGCAGCGCCGATATCACAGCATAGATAAAGGTATGCTACGATAAAAAGCGTCCACATCGAGACTAAATAAATGGAAGGCTAACAAGACAATGTTGATAAAAACATAATAATGTTTGGCAGTCCAAGGCATTTGCATCATCCTTCCGAGAAACTGCTGTTACAAAAGCAGTGCGCTTAGTGTCTACGAAAAACGCTTTAAGGGTACATTTTTAACAGCGGCAGACACGCCTGAATAAGCAGACTTTGCCTAATGACTCAAAGATTTAGTGCACCATGGCCTAAGCGTGACGCCGTCCGCGATTCGTCGCTGTGAATCTAGTTCAGAACCTGCGTTCTGTACGTCGTAGATACTGTCAGGTTATTAAGGGCCGACGAACGCCGCATTCTAAACTCTTAAATATGCATTTCCTCTTGCGTCTAGACCAGGAAAATTGAGCTCGGCGTCTTTAGGGCAACTGCGAACGTCATGACCACAGCTCGTCAGAAAGAACCTCGTCTCCAGTGGAAACTGACATATTTTGTTTGGTCTAGCCTTACATGAGCCAATAACGCAAATGGCCCCATTACTGGAGAAACGTATTCCAAGGTTAGCCTGTTATATATTCCTCGTATACCAAGCGTAACCTGTTGCTGTTTTTCTATCTGTCTTTTTTCACTCCAGTTGTTGAACCAAGGCCTTCGTGTTCGTTCCCGACGAGAAAGCATTGCAAAAATTTTAATCTCTATTGAGAGACTTGACACTTCCATAACCTCCCTTAAGAGGAGCTCACTAAGCAGGTTTGTCTCAGTGCCCGACCCGCGATTGCCCTTCACCCTTACTACTTCCAACGCTTAATGTCATCCTTGTGGGTATGTGCTCTCTAAGCCCCGCTTTTTCCCGAAATTATGTATTTTGTCCTAAAAAATTATATCATACACATTTTCGTCTGTGACAAAAAGTTGATGACTGAGCTGAAGAAAACTCCAGCTTTAACCGGCGTGTTTGTCGCGTCGGGTGGAGTGCCACCTCGCGAGTGTGATACGGTTACACCATAAGGTTCCTCCGAGTTAAGTGGGTGGTCTGCAACAGTGCGCGCAAAGCTCATGATGACCAGTTTAACAAAATGCACGAGTTATATATATATATATATATATATATATATATATATATATATTTACAGGGTCATTCGTATCGCTATGTACTTATTTTGAGGTTTGGTAGAACTCGGCAAGAAAATAATTTTTCCTGATGGAATGAGGGAGCGGAAACGTCTTGTTCAGGAGAGAGACTGAAGTTTATAAAAGTAGTTATTCTGCCTTTTTTCTCCTACATAGTTGTGTGATTTCTACGTTTGCGGGAGGACAAGTCAACGCATGAAGAAACCGACATACCGGCGTATCGGAGGTGAATTCTGCACAATGGAATTCACTTTACTAGCTTGCGTAGCGAAAAGCGAATAGCCAGATTGACGAAAGTCATAAAAAGTCGATATGTTACGTTAACAATTTTTTGTGAAAAATCGTAATTTTATTTAATTGCGACTAAAATTAAGGTCTAAAAGACCACTCTCACGCAATAGAAAATGTAATAAACACAATTTTTGTACTAAAGTGATGATGCTGCGTTACGTAGTTGTTAAGTAATTAAGGTTTTTTGACAGTCATAGTTGTTACGTTGAAGCTTTCACGTTCAGAACCGTAACATTTTGCCAAGACGTTTCCGCCCCCTCCTTCCACTAGGAAAAATGATTCTCTTGCCGAGTTCTACCAAACCTCAATATATGTACCTTACTTTCTCATACACTCTATGTAAGTATGCATGCCTTCGCATTCAATATGGCTGTCAAAAAAGGTTAGTTACTTGACAACTACGTAACGCAGCACGATCACTTTGACACGAAAATGGTGGGTTTTAAATTTGCTATTGTGTGAAACTGGTCTTTTGGACATACATTTTTGGTCGTAATAGAAAAAAACAAAGAATTTTTCACGAAAAAGCGTTAACGTAAGACATAACAGCATATCGACTTTTTATGACTTCTTCAATCTGGCTATTCATTTTTCGCTACGCAAGCTAGTGAAGTGTCCTCTGTTGTGCAATTTTCCGAACACGCCCGTATAATCGGTTCCTTTGTGCGTTAACTGGTTCTCCCGCAAACGTAGATTTCGCACAACTATGTAGGAGAAAAAAGGCAGAAGAACTACTTTTATAAACTTCACTCTCTCTCCTAAACAAGACGTTTCCGCCTCTTCCTTCCATTAGGAAAGGTTATTTTCTTGCCGGGTTCTACCAAACCTCGAAATAAGTACATAACGATATATATATATATATTTTTTTTTTTTTTTTTTTATAGAGGTAACTGGTAAAATGCGTTATGCACACCGGGCGACGTTGTTAAAGCCTCGGTAGTGTGGGACTCGCACCCACTAAACTCCAGTCGTCCTCTTTGCCCCTTGACGGGGGGTGGCCGCAGTACTGTCTTCTCGAGATTACTTCGCCTGGCCACTCTTCTTGCCATTTAGGCTGCTCGGCTTTGTGCGGCGGTTATTTTCGCCTCAGAGATACCTTGTGCGAATCTTCTTACTAGAATCCAGGATTTGTGATCTTTGAGGAGCGCCTCTACAAGGGCCTGGCATGTCAGGGGGTTCTGCAGTCCTAGGTTCCGGGACAATAGCTCTCGCTCAGTGTCGAAGAAGGAGCACCGCTCATAGCAGTGCCTAACATCATCCGGCTCCCCCGAGTTGCACATGCGGCATACAGGGGAGTCAGTTTTACCGATGCGGTGTAGGTACTGCTGAAAACAGGCACCATGGCCTGTTAACAGTTGCGCGAGTGGGTAGGTAAGCGAGCCGTGTTTGAGGCTGTACCATTTTTTAAGATCAGGAAGTATTGATCTTGTCCAATATCCAGGATGGCCCGGCTGGATTGCTTCCCATTGCTGGCTCCATTCGCTTAGTGTGTCGGTTCTGCTGACTAGTGTGCCCTCCGTCAGAACGTTGGTTACAGGGCTTCTTGATGCCAATTCTTTTACTCTCAAGTCCCAGGGAATTTGTCTGGAGAGTACCTGTACGGCTGCTGTGGAGGCCGTGCGACTTGCTCGTGTTAGGTTAAGCGCCATAGGTCTTTGGGTCTTGTTGAGAAGGCGACGTGTTGTAGCTCTTGTAGTAGTGCGCTTCCATAAGGGTGCGGCGTATAGCATGATGCTGTCTATTACTGATGCTAAGAGTCGGCGCCGAGTGTCGCTTGCCCCTCTGGTCCGTGGGAGGATTTTCCGTAACTCTGCTGAGGCTTTGGCTGCTTTTTTAGCTGCATAGCGCACATGAGGTGTTCCTGTGAGAGCTCTATCCAGGATCACGCCCAGGTACTTGACCACGGGCGTGGGTGTTATTGGATGGCCTTCCAGGTGTAAATTTAGGTTGCGTGGAGGACGCTTCAGTCCGTTTAGAAGGATTGCTTCCGTTTTTTGTGAAGCCAGTTCGAGGCCAAGCGTGCGGAGGTGTTGTCGGATATCCGCCAAGGCTCCGTTGGCTGTACCTTCGAGCAAATCCTCGTCACTGGCGGTAACGATCAGTGCCAGATCGTCTGCGTAGGCGATAGAAAAAACTCCCGGGGGATGCGGCAGTCTTAGTACTCCATCATAGGTTATGTTCCACAGGGTTGGTCCCAGTACAGATCCTTGGGGAATCCCGGCAGTGACGGCGTAGTCCGCTCCATCGTATGTAGATGCTCGGTCCTTTAGATACGACGCTAGGATACGTCGTAGGTAGGGAGACACGCCTTTATTTCCAAGTGCTTGATTTATGGCGTCCCACGAGAGCGTATTAAACGCGTTTTTGACATCAATAAGGACGGCAAGGCAGTGCGCCCGGTTTGCGATAGGTGAATTTCTTTGTGTTTCAGCTATGTTTAGAACTTTGCTGATAGCCGAGTGTGTGGAGTGCCCGGCGCGGAAACCATGCTGGTTTTCTGACAGCGCCTTCTTGTCTTCTAATTCTGTAATTAGTCGCCCGTTGATAATATGCTCAGCTGCCTTGGATAGGCAGGAGAGCATGCTTATAGGGCGGTATGCTGAGGGGTCTCCTTGTGGCTTCCCGGGTTTCGGGATAAGGGTAAGGCGTGCCGTTTTCCAAGGCTTTGGGTATTCTCCGCTGGTGAGAATTGTGTCCATCATGCGTTTGAATACCTTGGATGGTTCTTTAGGAGTACGCGTACTGCTTGAGGGGGGACAGCATCTGGGCCCGGCGCTTTCCCTGGTCGTATGCGTTCAGCCACTATTCTGATCTCTTGAATTGAGATTGGCTCGAAGGAAAGATCTGAGGTTTCTTCAAAGACTACCGACTCCGGCAATGGTCTTTGTGGAAAGAGCGCATTTACAATCGGTCGCGCCACTTCTACAGGTAAAGGCGGCTGTGCGTGGCGCATTTTTTTTTTCGCACAATCATGTATCCTTTGCCCCAAGGGTTTCCCTCGACCTCCTCACCCAGAGAGATCCAGTGGTCTTTTTTACTAACCTTAATGGCTTTATGTAAGGCTCTTCGTGCTTCTTTGTACTTTTCCCATAGGTAGAAGAGTTCTCGTCGGTGCCTTGCTCTGCGGCGCGTGCATACTCGCCGTATGCGGTGGCAGGCCCTTCGCTTTTCGGCAATCCGATTATTCCACCAGTAGCACGGTGGTCGATTGGCTATCTTAGGGTGTGGGCGGGAGCTGGACTCTCGGCAGGCTTCCTCTAGTAGTGTAGAGATTTCTGCTGCCGAGCATTCAGTGAGGTTATGTACTTTTCTTCTTAATGCTTTCTGAAGGCGGGTATAATTTAGCCTGGGAAAACGTTGCGGTTTTGTAGGACGATGAAGCTGGGAAGAAGTTAGATTGACAGAGAAGGTTACGTAGAGATGGTCGGATAGAGTTTCTGCTTCCTCGTGAATCCTCCAGTCGGTTACTCGGTGCGATAGTCTCTCTGATGCAAATGTCAGGTCTAATGTTGATTTGTGCCTGCCATTATCAAAGGTGTATCCCTGGGTGTTCATGAGTTGTAGATCCGCCCGGGTTGCCCATTCTAGCAGGATCTCTCCCTTCCTTGATGAGGACCTGCTTCCCCACAGACTGTGGGCCGCATTGAAGTCCCCTCCCACAATCGCCTTTCGGTGACCGCGAGCGCTCATGCTGAGGTCCAGTTCTTCAAGGAAGTCCTCGTACTCCTGCAGGGTGGAGTTCGGAGAGATATAGACTGAGTAGATCGCGAAGTCGTAAGTGGTAATGAAGGAGAAGTGGGTCCCCTGTCCCACTGACGTGGGCGAGTATCTTGTAGGAAATACCTTGATCGAAGCGGATTTGTTACCAGCGTGAAGCCCGGGTTGAGAAAGCTGTGTGGTAGGGGTCTCGGAGAGAAGCAGGATTCTATGTCGTTTTCGGTTGCGAATTGGGACGCCAGATCGTATGCTCTGGGGGCTCTACGGAGGTTTATTTGCAGTATTTTAATTTTGCTGGTCATTTGATTGTGGCTTACTCGGAGGTTTGTAACCCGTTGTCTATATGCTGGGCATTGCGTTGTAGTGGCGTAGTGTCCATCTACGTTGCATACGTAGCACCTACTATTGGCCGTGCAGCTCTTTGCGACGTGTCCTTGTCCTCCGCATTTGAAGCAGCGAGGTTGGGTTGGTCGGGCTGCGGTACAGTCCCTGGCCGTGTGGTTAAAGCTCAGGCACAGTGAGCACTGCGGTACCGAGACCATTTCGTCTATGCGGCACCGAGTCCAACCAAGGTGTATATGTCTTTGACGTAGCAATCTTTGGGCTTCCTCTGGTGGCATTTTAACAATGCACGAGAAGTCGCCCGCCCGGGTTTTCTTTAGCGGACTTAAGGTAAAAGCCATTTCCGGTGCTCCGTTCTTGGTAAGCGCTTTGAGGATGTCTTTCGGCTCGATGGACTCATCTAGGTCCCGGATTATCATAGCCTTGGTCTGTGAGACCGCTTGGGCTGTCGCTTCCAAAGACGCCTTTTCCTTTATGTGCTGAAGGAATCTGCCGGTGGCATCGGGAGTAGTCCCTTGCACGATCAGTCGGATTTCGCCTGTAGCTGTTCTTGAGGCTCTTTTAACATCCACTCCAGCTGTCGCTGGGTCAATGTTGTTCCTGAGTGCACGTTTAACATTATTCACTCTATGCAAAACTGACGATTGAAGTCCAACTTCTTCCGTTCACACATGACACGTTTTCTTCACCTTGTGACAAGTAACTAGTTTTGACTAAATTTTGTACCCGTTACCCACTTTTCACTTCACATTTAAATATTCAGACTGAGGTAAGTACGAATTTCTTTGGGAAGTTCGGTCCAGATAGTCGGCAAGGTGCGCGCTAGAGCATGACGGGTAGACTCTTTTAGAGCTACCGGCCTCACAACATCCGCTGCACGTCGAGTTGTGCGTCTTACAGCAGCTCTTATAGAGAAAGCAGCATTATCCGGAATAACTCTTCTATATATCCTAAATGCGAGCATTTAGAATGCGAGCTAAGAATTTTGAGCATATGTAAAAACAACAAATGATTTAGGCAGTTGAAAGCGGCAGAAACATCCAAATGGACATCAAGACAAAGTTGATTGTTTTGTAAGGAATTCAAGACCCCTTGATAGAGATGAGCGAGAGCAAGTTCCGTTGAGCGTGCTTTACAAAACCCAAACTAATTCCTCGAAAAGAAGCCAATCGAACTAGGATGCCCTTTTAAATCTGGACTTAGTTAGCTTTTTAATTATTTTGGAGAGATAATCCACCAAATAAATTGCATTGTAATTATTCGGATTTTTACGGTCGCTGTCATTTTTAAAGTAGGTAATAATTGTGGACACCTTTATACAAACGGGAAAGCACTAGTATTCAGGGAAGGGTTTATAATATGCGCCAAGGGACGAGCAAGAGCGACGGAGGATAGTTTTAGTATTTGCAGGGTATTGTCGAAACAGCCCACAGAGCTAGCATGTTGCCCTGGAAAGGCCCGCTGCCAACATTTATTTAACCGACACAATCGTGCTCAATCCTACGTGGAAATACAATACAAAAAGCACCCCCGGAATTACGCACTGTGTTCGCAGTGACATTCTCAATCTGTAAGTACAGTTTCCCCAGCCTCTTTGGCGTATAATTATTTATCAACTGAGTCCATTCATCACCCGAAATAGCACTCTCAGCCTTATATATATATATACACACACATTTATGTGTACAATAGCCATACCGTCGACTTGATGGCAGCATATACCCAAAAAGCTATGCGTAATAAGCACTATATGTAAAAAATTCACCATGCTGCGATGTGAGAGCAAAATGGCCATTAAGAATGGCTAACGAAAGCGTCCATACCAGCGACGTCATCGGTCAAGCAGGTACGTTGGGAGCGTACGTTGAAGAGGCTATGTCCAATGCAGTTCTTGCTAACCGCAGAATCTGGTGAGGCAGTTGCATCAAAGTTGAGAAGGTTAGTTAACGAGCAAATAATACACAACAAGCAAGGCCGCGACGGCCACTCAAAAGCGACCTCAATATGGGGTGCATACTCGACTCGACGAGCACCTGGCGTTTGACGCGAAAGCAATTTTGCTGCGTGTAGGCGATATTTTATACATATTTTGTTTAAATATATATATATATATATATATATATATATATATATATATATATTACACGCAGTAACATTGCTTTTGCGTCAAACGCTAGGTGTGGAAAAAGAAGACAAAGTCAGCGTATGCTGCGGAGAGCATAGCTATCCTTCAAGGGCAAGTACACAGAGAAAAAACTCCCGCCATCGCAACTTCCCCGGAAACCTCGAGTCTGACAGAGAGCGGCTCACCTCATACGTCAATACCAAGGTTGCGAGAAAAACTGTGAAAACAAACAAACTGTGAAGAACAATCAGCAAGCATTAGTCAGACGGAGAGAGACAATAGAAATCTAGAGGAATATATAAAAGTCCCTTAAAAACGCTGGTAACCCTCATCGAGCTTATTAAAAAATAATGGTCTCAGCCTGTATTTGAAAACGTATGTCTTTCCTTGAACGGCAGAATCAATTAAACGAACATCAGAGTAATGCTTGTCACCAGAGTATCAGAGCAAGACAAGACAATACTAAAAAATGGCTGAGCAGTTGCCGCTGCACTCTAGTAGAGTTGCAGTCCTCAAAAACTGTGCACAGCCTAAACTAGATCATGCCAAAGCGAAGACCACCCAGAAGACAAAGAAACGATAGTTGGCCCTGTAGCTTCGTCGAGCACATTGGTAATTGGGGTGATGTACCCCAAAGATAGAGCAGAAAAGTTTCAAGAAGCTCTCTTTTAAATACTAGAAAACAATTAAAGTCTTCAAACTCAAAATCCCCTAACCCTGTACTCTTACCGTTTCCCCAAAATGGGAAGGCGACATAATTAGATTTGTAGTAGAAGCATGCTGTAGAAGGACGGGATGTAAGGCTGACATAAAAAAAGACGACCTTTGTCGTGCACAACGCGGCACCTTGCATCCACCAGAGAAGCCGAAAGAAACAACGTCCATCGGCATCTGCTGAGGGGTGCTCCTCACTTGAGCCATGATAGAAAAACTACATCCTTTTGCCCACAAACAAGGGGCAGGGGTAAAAATACGTACAGAAATATATTACTGCAGAAATTTATGGCGATATTTTTATGGGAGTTGTAAAGGAAAAACCAAAAAGTGGTGCAATGTCTGCTGACTAACTGCGGCATAGAATAGGGGGAGATATAGACACCAGAAAACGCATCGGCCAGACGCTGACCGTGGTTCTACGAGGTATTGACCCGTTCCTAACGGCAGATATAATTGAAAAAAAGGTTGCGGGAAACACTTGAGATCCACGAGGTTTCCTACATGATAACTAAAGCACCCAGGCCAACCAAGAACCGGGAAAAGCATGCCATCTCCTGTCCAGGAAGAACCTAAATGTCGGTGGCACCGGCTGCCAGGCTGAGGAGTGGATCCCTCGACTAAATTGCCAAACTATTCCACTGCTTCAGCACCAGAAAAACTGCACAAAATCTCACATGGGAGAAGTTTAAGGAAGAGCTGGTAAACAAAACAACACAATCCGATCTTCCCAGGACTCTGAAGCAGCTCCAGGCCATCCTCGCGGAGGCGTGTGCAAAAACCGCCACGGCAAAGCTGCACCCAAGACTGAAGAGGGTCAATTAGAAAATCTGTCAATTGGAATTCGAATTCGCAGTCTGGAGGTAGTTTGCGTTCAACTACCTTATAGACAAGCATGGCTAAATTTAAACATGCCAGCTAATCGAGTTTGGATAGTCCGAGTCTGCCGTACCATGGCGACACGTCGTTTCGACAATACCGACCGGTAAACGCTTTCCCCGCGTTATTTTGGATCACCCGTGACGAGTGCAGGGCTCACGAGTAGGTTGCGCCCTATATAGTAATTCTGTAAGTGAGAATCGACTTCAGGACCAAAACAACGCGGGAGATTGTGGCGTACCTCAGACGGGCTAGCGATGTTATTGTTAGACAGCAGACCTTGACGCTCGACCGAACGTAGCTATTCAATTTAATGTTCTCATGAAGCGTAATAACGAACCATTTAAAAAAACTTAAACTTGACTTGTCGTACTTGGCCCTATTACTAAACTGTGTCACTGGCTTAACAAGAAAAAATTTAACTAGACACTTGGTTCCACTTCTTTTTGTGTTTGATAAGAGACACATGCGAATAGAATGGAGGTGTCTTACCCAAGATCACATACCTGAGCGTTCTTGCAGTTCACTAATGATAGGGTTGGAACGTGCCTCTTGTTCGTATTGCAAGTACAACATACGCAAACATTCAAATGTAACGGGTAATGCAAATGTTTTGTCCCGAAGTGAAATGGCAATAAAATCGGCTTTGCTGGCTTCAGTGATAGTCTTTTTTATAGGTAAGCGTCTGTGATTCCACTACACCACTGGCGCTTGTTCAGTGATAGTCTGCACGGATCCAAATGAAGGAACTGGCAGACTCCTAAGACGCACAAGGTGTAACAACGGAATAAACAATGCATTTCTGGCTCGATATCAGTATTGTGTATCAAGAGGCTCTCTCTATGTAACATCATTAAGTTGTATTATTCTGTATGAGCAAATGGACATAAATGGAAAGAGTCGCTTTTAAGATGGCCAAAAAACGAGGGGCAAATGGCATGATGGCATCCTACGGTGTGACGTCTGCTCACTAGTTTGAATTTGTAATTTGCTCTTTAGTTTAAAAAAATAACTTGCAGCGGCAAGACAAAAATATATTATGCCTCCTGCTATTACGAAATAGCTATAACGCTTCCTGAGTCCATGTGGTTTTTAATTGTTCAGCTTTATGGCTCTTACTGTTGGTGAGACACACAAGGTCGTTTCGTCGTTTTGTAGCTTGTTAGAGGATAAAGATGGTCTCATCAGAGAAATGTGTATTGGGTAGTTCAATATCTTTCGTCACGTCAAGAATAACTTTTGCTCTAGAGTTGAGTATTTTTCATATTTGCAGTAACTTCATGCGTCTCTTGAAACTTGTAAGATTTCTGACTCAAATCATGTTGAAATCCTCATCAGATGTTTCTGTCTCTAACTTAAAGATGCGTCGCCAGCTGTGCACGCCGTCGAGGTTAGAGTTGCAATGAACATCTCAATTGCATTGCGTTTACCGTTCAGGTTGCAGTCCTTTTTTCTCGGCTAATAGCATGTAGCCAAATATATAATTTATAAGCTTGCATACTCATGTGCATGATCGTAGAGTTTCCGGGTGGCTTTGTCAAGGTCCCTTGCTCGATTCGTTCTTAACACGCGCGGGACGCCCCCTAATGTCCGCAATCAAAAACAGGACACATCCTTTTGAGTAGAAGGATCGTTTCCAGATGCCACGCTTGGGGAGTGACGGGGCCGGTAAGTTTGTTTGCCAAGCACCGTTTATAATTTGATTGCTATCCGCAGCATGCCTGAGAGTCGCGCAGAAAATTAGTCCTAAACCTAAGTGGATGCACTGTGAAAACAGAGATGCGTTGCATATGTAGCTCTAAATTTGTTGTTATGTATACTAAAATCAAATCTGCTGGTATTCCTCAGAAAGCGGTTTCTTTATCGTAGATTATATCGATAAATATAGTGGCATGACGATTAGTGTTTTTTGTTGCCAAAGTCGGACCATGTGTTTCTAGAAATACTGGCCTGGCAGCGTGTGCTGAAAGCTAGGCGAGTATATGAAGGAACCCTACATTGATTATGAAACTTTTTGTGCATGAGATCGTTTAATCAAATAGGGTCGAGGTATACACTAGATGCAGTCCAGTAACGGGAGTTTTAAGCAAGTAAACAAAGAGGGTGTAACCACCTCAGCGTTAAATCGAATCAAATATTTTATCTGTAAACTTTTCCAATGCCTATTTTAGTCGCCGAGAGCCCTAAACGTATTTTAGTTGTTCTTAGTGAGTTCCTTGATCTTAGTTAAGCGCTAAGCGTTGGAGAGTATTGTCGCTAGCCCCTGCCTAGAATTAAAAACATTTTTTAAAGAGGTTGTTTTCAATTCTAGGCCATCCTCTGTCCCCCTACGGGCTTGGAACTTACCGTGTGGTATATTTTCAATGCACCGAGGGCCGAATATGCTAAGATATTTAAGGTTTCCTCAACAGTCCTTGTGGCAGCATGGCCGCTGACTCTTAGCGGTATGGTTTATCATCTATTCTAAATGAGCATCGCTTAAAGAAAATTCGATCAACAACAGGGATCGAACCGGCGACACCCCGGTAGATGACAACCATGACTAGTCCAAATGTGCTCGTTTCGTAGGTATAACTATGCAGAGTACGAATATTTTCGGCTGGAACCCAACCGTAGGAGCAAACCTTCCGACTGTTGAGCAAACATTCTTACTGTTGAGCCTGTTGTCTAAATCGGTAGCACTTCTGCAATGCAGAGCCTGCAACGTCATCGAATACTTCGCTCTGCGGTTGAAAGCTGTTTAGACACAGCAGAGCTGGTTCTAAAAAAATACGAATTATGATTCGAGCGATCCTGTACCGTGATTTATCCGATACAGGAATTCTGTGTGCTAATAAAACTCAGACCTGCTCCTATCTGTGTTCAGAAGGCATTTATTGTTACATTTGATTACTGTGGTAGTTTTGCAGCAATCTCTGTAGATGCCTTATGTGATTTATGAAGATCATCCGCCCATGACGTATTCGCGGCTAAATTACCTTTTGATCGGAGGCTAGTTGCAAAATTAAGGCGTTAATTTATAACGATTACATAACAAACCACTAAGTAAATTGCTCTGTTTAAGCAACTAGTTTGTGCGAAATATTATCATTTTGGTTTGGAAAGGAAAACTGCCTCGAGTCGAGCTCCCCTCGTATCTATCTCACATGCCTTCCCACCGGACACAAATATTTCAATGGTGGTTTAACGACAACGTGCCAAGGTGTATTTCTTTAGGACAATCACCCACATACTCGTCCTACCCGAATTCCATGGATTTATTTCTATATGTATTTTCTTACATAATTTATATAGTAGGAGGGTATTTTAAAGTTTTTTTTTCGTGAAGGAGGGTTAAATGCTGTTACGCACTCCCGCTACGAGTACGATTTGATTTACAACATTTTTATAGCATATTCCTAAGATTTTTTAAAGCAAACAGCGTATCAATTATCATTTTATGATCTCACGCAATCTGTCAAAGAGCCTTCCGCTTTCTCTCACACCCTCTGAATGGCTAACCAAAAAGCTTTCATACAGGTATGGACATATATATATATCGTCGCTTTGCGATATTTTTAGTTTGAGCTGTATCTACTGAAGTGAGCAACCTGTGACTTAATAGTTATTGTATTTACGGCCGGGGACGTCCCCAACGTATGCTTAGCTCGCACTTAAGACCGCATGTAGAAGCGTGTCTTCGAAATACTCGTTGATTAAACATCAGCCTGGATATGGTTGTTGCTCATATAAACCTCCCACGGATTCGCAGTTGCTGGGCGCGGGCGAATATGTTCTAAATATAGCCGCCCAGGCGTCTACGCGAGTGCATATTTCTTGGTAGCGGGCACGTCCTAAAGAATTATGTATAGAGAAACGTACATATTTGCTCGTATATGTGTCTCGACCCGACCGCCGTATCGTACGGATATTTTTTGTGAGTGATCTGTGATAAAGGGTAATACTGAGAACCTACCGTCTCCGCGGCGAAAGCATATTGTAGCTGTTAGACCCTGATCTCGGATCTCGAATCTCGAGCTCCCATTTCCACACCTCTTCACTGCTTTTTCCCTTACCTACCCGTATCCCTACCTTTCACTCTTCTTCCTTACTGCTTACGTCCACCGTCCCCAAAGACTTTTGCCTTAGTTCTGTGCACCTTTTATGAAGGCGAGTTAAATACTCCTACATGCTTTTGCCGTGAGTAGGGATTACGAAGGGCCTCACTTCTCACCTCGAGCAATGTGACTCTCGGCCCCGGAGGAGGTTAATCCGTTGAGACCCATTTCTACTAAACGCACTTGTCCCTCTTAGCTTCACTCTCTAATGGCTCAGACATCTATATAACAGTACTATGGGCCATCAGGGGACGTGGCGGGTGCCACTCGGATTGCTTAGTTGGGGTCAACCACGAGTTCGCCACCGTTCTCTATTTGGCAAATTCTTTTCAGCCAAAGTCACGTAACATGCTAGCACATAAGGCGGAAATCTAACTCTCCCGAGCCTTCCCAAAGCACCTTTCTTCTTCAGTACCTCTGTAGCCATGGCTGCTTCCAATAATAATCAATACCCATCTATGTACAGAACTTGAGAGACAAAGCAGTAGGAGTTCCAGTTTCGGCAGCAAAAGCAAAAGCAGTTAGTGTCGCTAGTACGGCTACCATTACAGCACAATCGAGTCGGAAGAAGGAGGGGCATTTCGGGTCAGAACGCATTCGCGCAGGATGCAGCTGATGCGACAAAAAAGCCCGCCACAAAGATAGGCGCAGTTCCGCGTAGTGTCGAATCTGGCGAATTACAGCTCACTCGCCGAGCGCCCACTCCGTGGTCTAAGCGTCTGCGAACGGTTCCGTATGTATGTTGCTGCTGGCTTGTCTGTCTGTCGGTCGGTCGGTCGGTCGGATGCGTCCGCCAGCCCCAAGCGAGCCCCCGCCAGCTTCAACTGAGCCCCCGGCAAACCCAACTCGCCCGCGTCGGAACAGGGTGGAGCTCGTTTCCGGCGAAGTGCGTCTATAATTGATGACCGCGCTCAGTGACGTCCGTCGTGCTGCCCGATGTAACGGGGGCAAACTTACTACCGTCAGCGTTATCTGAGTACTAAACTGAATTCTGCTTTTCTAGTCGCTCTCTCTCTCTATCCTTTTTCCTTTCTTTCTTTTATTTTGGAGCTTTGGACATTTTCTTGCATACTTGTCTTTTTCTGTTCAGTTCGAAGAGCAAAATGCCATTGCTGGCTGATCGTTCGTGCATCGTTCGCATCTCTAAGAAGGCCGGACGACCACGAGAGACTTCCGGTATAGATAGTAATGAGTTCCGCGTTCACATACCATCATGGCAGGGCAGAACCCATAAAGCCCACTTGACTCGCTTTACTTTGGTAGAAGCGGTGTTGCAATGAGTGTGGAGCATTTTTTTTTTATCAGCAGCACCAACGTGCAATAGATTTTCAAAAGGCGCCCTCAGAATTTATGTAATAGTGACGCACGTGGGAACAGGAAGTTCTAAGCGGACGACGTTTTCACTACATACCATTAGAGGCCGGCGTTTTCGATCGAGCAAAGGATGACGCTTT
Organism: Dermanyssus gallinae; assembly: GCA_003439945.1. NCBI lineage: Eukaryota > Metazoa > Arthropoda > Arachnida > Mesostigmata > Dermanyssidae > Dermanyssus > Dermanyssus gallinae. Next base: position 9,374 of record QVRM01003267.1, on the reverse strand, counting down.
ACCTTGCTTGACCTCCAATGGAAAATGTTGACACACTTTATTGTGTGCCCTTGCGCCTAGTAGTCCAAAGCAAAGCTGGCAGCAAAGCATTCGATACAGTTTCGATGTTCTGATACACAGTTTAGACCACAGTTTCTCGGACTTGAATCCAACCCACATATATAAATGCAGCAGAGTTTCGACACTGATATGAGCACTACTACAGTAGAGCTCTTACGACAATGTATATGACAGGCGACCAAGTCTCGTATAACGTATCACAAACTTTGAGATAGAAGATATTGCTGCTTATGGGGATCACGTGTTTACGGGTACAAAAACATTTGCTAAGACCTTATATATATATATATATATATTAAAGGTTTTCCGTAAAGCTAATTCCCGTGTACGGTTTTTTTCGTGTCATGGCTAATTTTTAATCCACTCCGGCATTTACCTTGTCTAAATTGGAAACCATGCAAACCAATTTAAGAGTGGCCGGTCTGGGTCTCGAACCCACTCCTCCCGAATGCGAGGCAAAGGCTTTGCCACTAAGCCATCTTGCTCGATTATATACAGGTAGTTCAATAAGTTCTTAGAATGAGCTTTTAGAATTTGAATTTTGGCGCGCTTCCACCGCTATTAGGAACTGCAACTTTTCGACTGCTAGCACTCAAAATATTATGGTGATTGGACGTTGCGATTTCGTTTGATAGCTTTTCCCGTGCAACGTATCGGCGTGATTTTTAAAATGAAGAAAAAAGAGTTTCGAGTGGTTATCAAGCATTTTTATTTCAAGGTTGGAATGCGACCCAAGTAAAAATTGGGTTGGACGAGACGTACGGTGACTCTGCGCCATGTTTTGCCTCTGTTTCCAACTGGATTAATGTGTTAAAAAGAGGTCGCAGGAGCACCGAGAATAAATTACGTCCAGGAGGCCAAAAAACGGCAACTGATGAGGAAAACATAGAGAAAGTGCGAAACATCGTTGGCACAGATAAGCGAATGAACATTAAGGAGATAGCGGAGGCATTAGGAATTAGTTTAGGTAGTGTGCATTTTATCCTATACGAAAACTTGAAGATGAAAGAGCTCAGAGAAAAATGGCTGCCGCATTTGCTCAACCAAGGCCAAAAAAACGCGCCTGTTCTCGCTTCACAGCGAAATTTGGCCAAGATGTCGAACAATCCGTCGGATTTTTGGCGCAGATTCAATTACCGTCGATGAAAGCTGGGTCCATCACTACACTCCCGAGACCCAAGAAGCATCTTGCCAATGGTGTGCACCTGATGAAGGACCTCCGAAGAGGGTGCGGACAACGGCATTGACCGGAAAGGTGATGGCTACAGTTTTTTAAGACCAACGTAGAATAATGCTGGTCGACTACCTTGAGAGCGGTAAAACGATCACAGGAGAATATTATGCAAGACTGTTGGACTGCCTTTAGCAAGAACTCATCGTGAAACAGCCCGCTTTTGCAGAAGAAGGTTGTCCTGTTTCACCAGGACAATGCTCCTGCACACAAGTCCCGGCAAGCATCGGCAAAACTGGCCCAACTGAGGTTCGAACTTATTGAACAACCTTCCTATTCTCCAGACCTGGCCCCTCTGATTATTTCCTCTTCGAACATTTGAAGAATAGTCTCGGTGGAAAGCGTTTTTCCAGCAATGAAGAGGTTAAGGCTGCTGTCAATGCCTATTTTCAGTCTAAAGACGCGGAATTCTACTTAAGAGGTATAAAAGCTCTGAAATCTTAGTGGGAAAAGTGTATTAAGCATCTCGGGGAGTATATTGAAAAAGATAAATTTAAAAACATGATTTGAAAAATTCTTGGTTTTCATTCTAAGAACTTATTGAACTACCTGTATATATATATATATATATAATGTTCGTCTTGGATAAGACCGGTTTCAACAACGTAGACTAACGTGGGAAGAAAAAGTTCTAGCTAGAAGTTGCATCTTCATCGCCAATGGAAAGGGCTGTTAATTGTCGTGCTGCGCCCATTGTGTCTAATATAATTAAGCGTTACATACACCAGGATGTAAAATTAGTTCCCACGTAACGAAGTACTCAACTTCATTTAATTTCAGTATTTAGATTTTATAAATCGATGACGCACATCTTTGCAGAGACGTCCGTGTGATAGAGTTACATTGTTTTTTTTTTAATAATGATATATCTATATATATATAGTGTACGAACACATTCTATCTTGCAGTCGTTTGTTCGCCAGTAAATTGTGCCGCTCTAACACGCACTCTATCGCACTGATAGCGTTTGTAACGACATCGCGTCGCCGCTGGTACCACCGGTAAGGTTTTACCGATCGGTACTGTTGCAAGTGATGCAGCTGGTTCACTGCGCGTAATGACATCACGATTTGTGGCCTCATGGCTTACTGACGATGTTGTCACCACTTTGAGTACGACACCGTCCTTGAGTTCCCGGCAATCTTTTTATAGTTCCTACTATTCTTATGCTATTGTCGTGGTTGTTGTTGTTGTCGTTCTTGTTGTTGTCATCCGCGTTGTCGTCGACACCCGTCTGGTCTGTCTTGTCTCATCCGTCAGCTCGAAATCGAAGGAATCAGCAAGCAGCAGGCTAGGAGGACAGCATGAGTCGGCGGGCAGACTTCCGCCGTCACTGTCGCCGCCGCTGCCGTAGTTGTTGTTGTTAGTGTTGTTGTTGTGGTTGTTTTTGTTGTTGTTATTGTTGCTGTTGTGGTTGTTGCTGTTTCTGGTTATTGTTGTTGTTGTGGTTGTTGTTGTTGTTGTCATTGTTGCTGTTGTTGTCGTTGTCATTGTCGTTGCTGTTGATGGTGGTGGTGGCTGTGGTGTTGTTGTTGCTGTTGCCAGTGAGGCGAGTAGTAGAAACAGTAGCAGCAGGAGGACACCGGTTTAGAGACAACAACCTAATTATTCGGCTTGCTGCAGTAGGGCGGGTTTATCGGTTTAGGGGAGGTGGCGACAGTCGGCTGGGTGGCTGGCTGGCGCCACCCGGTTCGGCCACACGTACAACTGACAACATTCCAAGCGTGCCACATCGTGCGCGGCACGCTGACACCCGCGGTGTCGCTCTTCCCTTAGCTCATTCCTTTAGCGCCCATCCTCTCTCCATCCCTCTCTCTCTCTCTTTCTTTCCTTCTCATCCTTCTCTCTTCTTTCCTTAGCTCATCCCTTTAGCTCCCTATTTCTCTATCTATATCTCTCTCTTATTCGCTCTCTACTACGGCGTGCACGTTATTGTTGTTTCTCTACTCCTGTTGGTTCTGTTGTTGCTGTTGTCGTTGTTGTTGTTGTTGTTGTTGTTGTTGTTGTTTTGGTGGTGATTGTTGAAGTTACTGCTGCTGCTGCTGCTGCAGCTGCTTACATAATCCTCCGTAACACGACGAGACAGCGTTGTTGGGTTATGTATATCTACATGCCTGAGTGTGTATGCCTGTGTGCGGGCTTATGCTGGTTGAGTGTGTGTGAGTGTGTGTATTTATTTATAGGTTTATGCATTTGCATGTAGCTGCTTTTGCATGCGAGAGGTCTTCGTCATATCTGTTCTAATCGTGGTAAATAACTAGCAGTGGTAGAAGACAGTTGGCAGGCATGACACACGAGGAAAAATAAAGACGAGTAAGTAGGATGGGAGTCGATACGAGACCTCGCGTTGGTTTCCCCTTCAGCCTCCCACAAAAGGCTTTGAGCGCAAACTCAGTTCGTTGTTATTTGTTCCACCGCCCAGGAAAACGATGTTGCTGCTCATGATGATGATGATGCTCACGGGGAGGGTGATGATGACGATAACCACAACGAAGTCAACGGGGCACGCTCAATGAACTGAGTTGAGACTTGTACGGACTGACTATAGCGTGCGTTTAAATGGCAAGGCCGTTCGTTGCGTCTGATGTCGTGGCCAGGCATGCTCGCGCACAGTGACCTATAGAAGATACATTTGCACACGTTTATATACATATTGATATATACATATAATATAGATATATATATATATATATATTATATATATATATATATATATATATATATATATATATATCTAATATATAATATATATATATATATATATATATATGGGTCTTACAAAACATCTGCAAATCGATATTAGAATTGTAAAGCTCATTAAAGCAAATATTTTCCCAATGCAACATGGTCTTTGAGAATACATGTTTCGAGTAAGAGTGACAGTACTACAATTTGTGACACTAGTGCTGTTGCCCAACATAGAGGCATAAAATGTGCCATTGCGAGACAAGCAGTTCTCGAATATATATATATATATATATATATATATATATATATATATATATATAATATATAATATATATAGCACATCTTCGTGTTCGAGAGAAGTTCTTCTGAAGAACATACAACGCCGGCCAGAACATGCGACATGGTCGTGAAGAAACAGTTCGAGAAAATGAAGTGATTTTATTAGCAGTCACGCCAATACTTCAGAATCATAACCCTTGAAGCATTCCAGTGCTCAAAACTAACATATTCAGGCAAATGCGCATTTCATGACGATCATTCTAATACCAAATCCATAGCAATATGTCTGGAATGTGTCAATCTTGAGCGCTATAAATCGTCGTAGGGTTATACTTTCGAGGAATTGGAACTAAAAGACAAATAAAATAAATTCAATGTTTGCGGTTTATTTTTATCCATATTATATTTTCTCGCGAACAACGACAATGTGCTTGGTTTTCTATAGAAGGTGGTTGTCTCAGTAACTTCCTAATATATATATATATATATATATATAATCGCGTGTACTGCTCGTGTCGAATAGCGGCTGGTTATTCTTGGTTATATCTGTCGTTAATGTGACGTCCAGGGACACCACTACTACCCACACGTGGGCAACGTGGATACTAGACGAATATGTGCTTTCTGTAAATGAGCACAGGAACAACCCTCGTTCGATTGTTTTGCTTCATTGTTTCATAGGCAAGTAGACGACTCCATCGGCGCTCGTCTATCAGACCATAATGGCTCAACCACCACATAAGTCGATGCTGCCGTTTCCTCCTAATTCGAGTACATGTCGCTACCCCAACTGCGTTATGAACTAGCAAAAGCGAATTACTAGTAATAGCGCTCCGAGGAACCGTGCTCAAGGTAGTTCAGGACGACCTCTGTCGTACATAAACTATAGTATTGATTTGAAGGGTGACCCAAATCCTCTGCGTAAGGACATTGCCAGTGTAAGCCATCCAGGTCACCGACGTACCCCGATCCCCGATGGCATCTGCCCAACACGTATGCGCCTCTCAAGAGAAAGGGCACTGCTGGTAAGCGGAGTTGGGTCGATACTATATATTTCCGTAGTCGGTTTAAAACGCACCGCAACCGAACCAGGCTCTTGATGGCAGATATACTAGAGGTTATTATGTGAAAAGCTGCTAAAGACAATCAAAGACAATACAGAAGATCAATTACTGCTGCACAGATTATTTTATTTTTTATATATTTTAGGGAGGTGACAGTGAAGCAGCCGCAATTGGCGCAATGTACGAGTACAATAGGACTTCAAGTGAAAAGGGTTTCTGGCGGAGTAAACCTGTTCGTTAAGGCACCACTACACAGAAGTTGGCCGAGAAAATGAAAGACAAGGCCTGGCCTACTGCAATCGTCTACATATCTCTCCGAACTAATACGCTAATTATCAAAGCTCTTGACGAAACAATTAATGCAGATGATTTACTCGAGGTCCTAATGCGGAATGGTACAATAAGGAAAGCTATTGTTCTCTGTGTTTTTATATTGACGCGGGATGGTAGGGCTTTTTCTTGCGTGGTGGGAGTCACCCATCAGAGGCTGCAGCGCGGCATCAGCGCCGTGAACACATCCAGGTCCGCTAGTCTTGCTGCCGCCTGGACAAGCTGGTGAATGCTCTTAGTTTTGAGCACTAAACGCGGGTCTGGACAAACACCCCTTCAAAAACCCTTTGTGCTACAAGTGCGGGAAGTTTTGTGGAGTTGGTTACCATTGTTAAACTATACACGACGACCTCGAAAACCTTTTGGATCATCACTACATTACTTTCTTTCCCAAATTATGAAACGTATTAAGTCCCGCTGCGCTCGACTGTATTTAAATGATCCACGTACGACTATGCTACAGGACGCTTGCAGGGGAGCAAGCCGGCCCTTTCACCCACATTAGCTCCGGGGGCCCGAGATACTGCTGAAATAGACGAATAGCCAGAAATCCGTAAAGAACATGTAAGGCCGGCCAGAAGATGCGACATAGCCGTTAGAAAAGAGAAGTTATTATTAGTAGCCTTCACGCCTAATACTTCAAAATCAAAACCCTACAACCATTCACGGCGCTCAAAACTAAAACAAGCAAATGCACATTTCATGAGGTGTGATATCTATGGCAAAGCGAGCCGTGGTGCAGAGTAATTAAGATTCTTTGGCTGGCATGTCGAGATTGAGTACATGCATAAATTACCTAGAGTGATTATCTGATGGAATAGGTCATACATGCATGCACTCAATCTTGATTACTCCGCGATCACGATTCGAATTGGTATAGATTTGATACTAAAATTATGACTATTTGCAAATTTTCTTTTAAACAATTATGTTGCATCTTCTGGCTGGCATTGTATATCCTTCAGAACATTTCACAAACACAACGATGTCCTTATTTTCTACATAGGAGGACTGGTTACCTCGCAATTGCACATTTTGTGGTACTATGTAGGGCAACACCACCAGTGTCACGAAGTTTAGTAATATCACCCTCACTCCGAAACACGATTCCTCTAAGACCTTCTAGAAGAAGATTCCTCTAATGAAGATTTTCATTAGAAAAAATATTTACTTTAACGAGTTCTACAACTCCCTATAGGCTTTTCAAATATTTCTGCTCAACCCTGTATGTACTCGCCGGGGCGCTTGGCGCCGTCTAGATGTTCAAGCCCTGTGGGAGGAATATAGAGAAGCCTATTGTGCCCTTGGCCGCAAAATTAAAATAAGCAAGACGGAGTGCTGGCGACAGCCGTGTAACGAAGTCCAGCAAACCTCCCGGGGGCCCGGTTATAAAATAACCCGCCACAAACTGAAGCACTTACATCCACCATTGCCACCTAGACATGGACGGGCCAGCGGGCTTCTGCGCCCGCTCCCGATTATCTCAGATCAGATGCGAGGGAGTGGTTCAAAGACTAAGAGAAATCACTATTCTATCCGCTGACCCAATTTCTTAGGTGCCACGACACCTTCAAAAATTACCTGCATCCGTTGCCAGTATACATTCTCTCTGACTCAGGCGAATAAGATGACATCAACTTCTTCCTGATATGCACGGCGTTCACCGTGGCTTTCCGTTCACCGTGGCTCACAGCCAGACCTGCGTATTGTAACATGCAAGCAAATGGCGCAGGCACTCTTGTACGACACCCAGAGCTGAACATCATGAGGATTTTGTCGCAATCATCATTTAACGAAAAGATCTGACGCACTCTGCCCACGCAAAATTAAAGGATACGTTAGGGTTAAAGTAGTTTTAAAGAACGGTTCCAGCCTCTTGCCTGAGACCCTCATCCTTAGAGTAAGGGGGGTTTAGTGGGCATTATGCCAACAACATTGGTATCGAGTCTCACACCACCGGTTTAGGGCGTGCGTACAAACATTTTTACCACTCACTTCTAAAAAGTTCAGGTTGGATTGCCACTAATGATACGTCTATACATTTTTAGACTATCACGCTTTGTCGATATGTATATAGGAGCCCTTATTCGATTCCGCAATCTCCTCTACTCTGTCAACCAACGGTTGCAGTAAAATACGTATGATAAAAACCAGTGATGAGCATCAGCTAATATTTTTTTTAATAAAGAGTGCACATTGCATATCTAGTGCAAAATAAGCAAGCAAGAGTCTAGAGAAGAAAACGCCAATCCGGTGTCACTGGCCCCAAAAAGTACTAGAGAATTTCTGGCTAGTTAAGCGGATTTTTCTCATTGGCACACCTCGTCGTCGGAGCGCCAGTCAACCTCATTCAGTGCTAAGACAAACGAGTTCTTCCGCATTGCAGAGTGGCTGCTATGCAACTCTGGCCCCACCGCTGCCCGCCACAAGATCTCTTCGCAGCACCTCGAATTAGCGGCGGCGTCACCGGCCCCGTGTTTACGGCAGATAGACGAACGGACATGCACAAGCGGTCCTCACACAGGCTATCCGCACTCTGACTGACGTTGCGCGAGTTCGAAACACGCTACATACGCTTTCCGGCGTGGACTCGGCCAGCAATATCGCTCCGTCCGTCCCGCACACCGCTAATATATACCTTGGCATACCCTCGGCTGCTGGGGTGCGGTGTCAACACCGTAACAGCGTCTTACGTCTCACGTGTCGTGATAGTCATCACCGCGGCCGTTGACATCGTCGAGAACGTGAGCGAGAAGTACTTGCTGGCTGTCTGCTGTATCGGGTAACGTATAACGGATCGTGGCTAGCTAAACTGAAGTCGGGCGGCATTCCTGACCTCGTTCGAATATCCCCGGTTCCTTTTTGCTTGGGCTTTTTACTCCTTTTGCACTTTTCCACCAAGCCTTCTCGTTCACACATGCACTTTGATTCCTTCTTCTCTCTCTTACTCTTTTCCTCTCTCTCTCCTCTCTCTCTCTCTCTCTCTACCTCTACCCCTACCCTCTCTTGCCTCGTTGCGACCACGATTTATGCAGCATGCTGCAGCCTCGAGGACCATCGAAATCGACGGTCGTTCACGTAATTGACCTCATCGATGGGCCAAAGAGTATATATATATATATATATATATATAAGACCCTGCTCTCCGCCCATCCCTTCCTGACCGAATTCTAAAGTATTTCGGAATGCTACTGGGGCGGCGTGCGGGGGGGGGCTCTTATATGTCGCACCATCACCACAACAGCAGCAGCAACAGCAACAACAACAACAAATACAGGGGAGTGTCGATCGCTCGGCCGGTCGGATTTTGCTGACCTCTATCTAGAACAACATCAACATCGGATTGCAGCTGTCACGGCGACAGCGGTACCTGCAGCAGCGGCTGACAGCTGCCGGGACTCAGTCGCATCGCCAGGTCAGCGGGGGCAACGACCATCATACTCGTCGGCGGCGGCGGCGGCGGCGGCAGCACGCAGCATTATTATTAACAACAACAAACAACAACAGCCACTATGCGTGACAACTTGACTAGTGCCCACTTGGTAGCGGCGTGTCGTCCGCTAACGCCTGTTGGTACTGCTGATATTGATTGGGCGGTGCCAGCTGAGGACACTGCCGGCGCCGCCGACGGCGGAAAATAGAGAGAGCGACTAGAGTAAAACAAATCGAACTTTAAGTCTGCTAAGCACAACGTGAATCAACGTAAAGAAATGAATATATAT
>QVRM01003266.1:0-30354 GCA_003439945.1 Dermanyssus gallinae | reverse complement strand
TTTATATCAGGGGCGCATACCGCTACAGCTGTTAATTCCTATAATGCACTCCCCCGGTTTTCCTCGCTGATGGGTTGAGCATCTTCCATTGGGATAAGCCTCTGCTTCGTAATTTCAACCTATGCCTTTTTTTTTCCCTTGCCTAAACCTAACGCCTTGCTTAAGTCTAAATCCTAATCATTCACATATCATAACCATATGATCTACCGTTTACACTCTCTTTTCCCGCGTATCCGACGAACCGTTTGTCTCTAATTCCTTGTAGCAGCTCCGCTGCACCATCGCATCTAACCTACCTGCTCCTCGGATCCGCCAACAGCCCACTGCCTTTTATAATATGGTACAATCTCTACGTATAACTTCTAAATTACACCATTTCCGATTCCATATTCCCGTCATTTTCCTTCCTCTAAACTAGCTTTCTTTATGAGTGCTGGACGTGTGTATGCTGCCTTAACCCTACTTTTTATTGCCCCACTGGACAGAGCAGTCTCTGCCAAGTTGCTTACTACTAATGTATCTGTCCTTGCAGGAAATTCCAACCTATTATCCCATTTGTTTTTACTTCTATTGCACGTTATTATTCAATGTCCTGATCTCGACATTACTTCAGCTTACCTATACTTGCCTTTCGATATAATTTGACATTCCGCTTTCATCTTCAAGAAACTCTCTACTACATTTGAAATGGCACCCCAATGAAAACCTAATTACTTCTCGCCTAATTCCTTTAAATTTCCTCCATAAACCCAAGCTATGTAATATAACAGCGTTACCAAATGCCAGCCCTGGTACATACTTGTCTTCCAATGTACCTTGTAACCACATATCTATTGAGCCCTTCTATACTTTTGCACCTTACCGAATGCCTACCGCCTCGTCTGCATTTTTTAATCTAAACATTTTTCCTTTGTTTTCAGCAATTTGTCCATTGAGTTAGAGTCACTACGAAATATTTACTTCATTTTCGACACCTAAAGATTTACCTTATTAAGTTGCGCTATAGTCACACCTAAATATTGTATTAGGTAATACTTGAGGCTAAACATTGGCGCCAGCTGTTGCTGTAGCAAAACTAGGAGATGTCTCAAGAAATGTAAGTGCGGGAAGTGACACTTTTGGGTAAGCGAAATGCAGATTGGGTGTGCTGAATTCGTTGCCGATGTGACCCAGGGTCAGTATGGCTTAGAAAAACAAAATGGGTTTCCTCTATGTTAACAGAAACGTAGACTAGATAGTAGTCTGAAAAGTCATGCATTTCTACGATCCCCAGGATATGTGCAACATCATCATAATGCCTAGTTCGTACATAACAAAAGCAAGCACCGGAAATCTTGTAAGTAACACCGGGACAAAACCGAATAAGCATAAAGAGGTGGTCAATGCGCTATGGGCTTTGCTAACTAAGGCCTGTCTGAAAAGCGCCAAATTAAATCACGAACACTGTTCACGTGATTGTTATAAACTGTTAGACACATTTTTATTTCGCAGACAAATAAATATTTACGTACATTTGAACAGCTTTGCCTGGTGTTAATACTTTTCTCGACGATAAATGCATGAAACTCGAGTGGTTATAGAAACGCCGCCACCGACTTTGGTCGTTTCTGCGGCAAGTACATGCGTATAACTTGGTAAAGTAAATGTAGCACATCAGTCGGTCGGAGCTGATATATATATTTTTTTTTTGTCTTTTTTCTAAATGCGTTTTATTGATAGCATGTGCGATGACCATGGCTTCATTTGTTTTTCCGTAAGGCTATTGCCCGTGTACGGTTTTGCACTGTGTTATATATATATATATATATATATATATATATATACAGATATATATATATATACATATATACATATATATATATATATTATACATATATATATATATATATTATATATCTATATATATATATTTATTTAATATATATTTATTTTTTTTATACAAAGTATCTAGCAAGTAACATCTGCTTCGGTTTCTTGCAGTTGGTATCGCAGCGTTTGAAGGCGCCCTTCCATCGCGTTGTCACGATTATGACAATTTTGGGCCGCAATATTTCGGTCAAGATAATCGAGAGTTCGTCGACAGAAATGCTTGCTTGCGGAAGAGATGAAATTGTGTGGATGTTTGCTCAACTTACACGAATACGTTGACCTGCGGCCAACCAAATTTAATATGCAACGTGTTCCTCGGATGTGAGCAGTAGAAAAACACAAACAAAATCCTGCACTCTTCTAGCGTACGATAGCTTGTGTATAAACAGCCACTATACATGCATATCTTGTATGTATACGTATGCATGCTAATATGCATGTATGGGAATTTTCGTTATCTATGTATGAATCAATAATAATAATAATAATACTAATATTAAGTTTGTTGCACTAGAGTTTGTAAACGTTTAAATAGTGACCAGATCGTTTTTCGTTAGAGTCACCCCGTGCCTCTAACGAAAGCGAGATACATATACACATGCTGCATATATTTTGTTTAATGAATATCTTATCTGTTTTCAGATAATGCTTTCAAATGGTGGCAAAATCAAACTTGAATTGACCGTTGTATGGATCAATGCGATGTGAACTGCCGGTACGTTTTTCGTATTGTTTTCTTTAAGTTTTCGAGTGGGAAATACGCGTTTTTTGCTTGAATGCATTGAATATGTAACACCGTACATTATATGGCCGAACGATCCTTACTCCCGCTTTTGTAGCTTTGTGCATTTTTCAGGATGTGAACGGGATGACCTTGGACGTGATTTAGTCAGTTCATGGTTTAACGCAAATTATTTACCAATTGAACACCGTATTCGCCATCATGCCCTTTCTTGTTCTTTGCGGGCAATTTAGGAGTCGTTTAGTGCAAATTTTATATATTAGTCACTACTAAACTCCTAGTTGCTTATGATAAATCAAAATAGTGAATGAAGAAAATACAAAGGAAATATGACATGGATGTAGATTCTATTCTAGTTTCAAAACGAATGTGTAGTATTTTCTTTTTCTTTATTAAATAAAAGAAACTTCAAAAAGAGAAATAAACAAAAGTGTCAGTTTTTCGGTTTTGACGTAAATTTACCCAGTCATTAGGCAAGTTCAAACGTTTTTAGCGTTTTAAAACTGCTATCAGAAAAGCTAAACGGTTCTCAAAACGCAACTTATACTCAAGTTGTTCTTTGTAAGTTAAAGTGCGTGGTATCAATATTTTTTTGTGTATTTACAATTGCGGTCGGGTATTTCAAAGGGCCGCTAGCCTGTGTACGAAGTGCACAAAGTGTGTTTTGCACGATCATATTTATGATTTTTATTGTGTATTTTATTTGCCTACTAATTGCATTGTTCTTTCATATAATTTTAAAACCAAATTTAAATTATGCCCAATTTGTATCGTTGTTGTATATTCAGCTCACGTAACATATTGTATATTTTTATCATTTCATCAACGCGTTTAGCGCTAACTATTTTTGAATGTCTGTACATTCACATTTGGTTTCGATGGATTGCTCATAAATTGACAAGTACTTAGGTAAATCATGAGCAGGACACTACAGAGCCGTTCGAGAATATATGCATGTCCATACTTGTTTCATGGCTGTTATGTATTTTTCCATGATTGCATTCTGAATGCTATATTTCCCCAAATTTAAATACTGAAAAACAATTTTGCTCATGAATTAGTCAAACAAGTCTAACCAAGCAGTACACAAGTCTATAAAACGCTCACTGTCTGTATGTTCTTGGGATGAAACTCAGAAGATGCTTCCACAGAGGCAGCGTTTCCACGTTGTATGTCAAGATAAGGAAGTTTTTTTTAAAAATGTCAGGCCGTAAAACCTGCTTTTACCGGATGACAAGTTTAACAAGGTGCCGACTTTGCGGATCAGCTGCCTCGTCCGAACACCAGTAGCACCCAAGGTTTCAAACGCTTGTTAGTAGCGGCATGTCTAGGGCGTCGTCCTGCGCTGGGTAGTTCGCGGCTAGGCATGATATCCCAGGTTGGTCGAAGAATGCTGGGTGTTGAGCACATTTACACCGATGGGGCCGACCTAAAGTCTGTCCCTAGTGTAGGCCTACTGCTATGCGAATTGTATCGTCATCAAGAAGGGCACCTGTGGGGACACTGGGGAGCGCGTGTAACCAAGCGCCCTGAATCGTTGGCGGACACGGTGTTACGCGAGCTCTGGTCGTGTTGTCATCGGCTTCATTGAAGGGACATTGTTGTACCTCATCGTGCAAAGGGCACTCAAGTCACGTTGTGATATACGCTGTCAGGCCTACCTCCGCACCGGGCCTCAAGGTTCTCTTGCAGGTGGGCTAAGCGGCCTCAAACTGGCCGACTTGCGCTGTGTCTAAAAGGGTGACTGCCCTGTTTTCGGCGCTTAGCATTGATGAGACTGTGGCAGGCCCGATCAGGGTCCAATAAATATCGAGGCCCCGGGGGCCGCCTTTAGAAAAGGGTAGTAATGTTTGTTGCCATGCGCTAGATCGTAGAGATGTGTCGAGCCCCGGTGGCGTGGTGCATTCCGCCTGCCCCTCGCGGCCGAAGGAGACACATAGGTGCGCGGGTTCGAGCCCCACCGTTGCACATTCGTATTTATGAGAGTCCGTCTATGAAGCAATGCGAAAAGCAGTCCCCGTGGACGTTAAATCTTGGCTGAGAGTCAGACCACAAAGTATTTTTTTTAGGTGGTAGATATGTGTTCAGCAGCGACTCAAGGCTGGACAGTGTCAACTCGTTGAGCGTTTGCAAGTCGTCGGCTCGATTACTTAGGCCAGCCCGTCGAAGAAGGTGAATGGGTCGTGAGGACGAGAAAGAACACCTGCGTAAAAAGAGGTCCTGATGTGCTTACAAAAAGGGAAGACGGGCTGTATTTCCAGTTTTAATCTTCAGCACTCGATTGCTGCTGTGAGCCCTTCAAATTGACACGCCTAGTAGCTCCAGATCGTCCTTGAAGGTTATCTTGCAACCTGGCAGGAGGTCTCGGAGTGACTGTAAATTAGGGAAGCTTCATGAATAGAGCCAAAGCGGCGTATCTCGCATTTGGCCGGATTTAACTCCAAACAATATGTAACACCGAATTCAAGGTCCCGTCGACTGTTCTCGGCTACTGTGCTAACGTTTCCACCTAATAGGCCATCGTCAAGCTCTGAGATGAGCGGCGTGGGATGCGACGACACTCAGGTGATCGCGTGTTATACTGTTATAAGCGTTTCTAAAATCGAGCTTCAAAGAAATCCCTGAAGGTTCGGACGAGTCGAGAAAGGCAGAGATGGCGCGAATGGCTACTTCCGTCCCAGCTGGCGTCGCGAATCCCAATTTGTGTGCATCAGTTGCGTGAGAAATAGGCGTTGTGGTATCTGTGGATACCATAAGTCTGGCAGCGCCACAAACATTTCCTTCGGAGAGTTTAATAAAGGACTGGCGCACGGTATCATTTCTGAATGGTGTGGGGGTTATGAGCAAACAAATCAAACTATGGTTATATTTATCCTAAGAAGTTTAGCCGAATTACCCGGTAGCGATGTATGCAACAAGTTTGTAGCAATTGTCGATGGCTTTTTACGACGGATAGTCTTATTTGTTTAAAGGAAAATCATCAAAATGATATATATATATATATATATATATATATATATACGTCGAGCCCGGTGGCATAGTGCATTCGCCTGCGCATCGCGACCGGGAAAGACACATAGGTGCGCGGGTTCGAGCCCCGCCGTTGCACATTTGTATTTATGGGGGTCCGTCTGTGAAAGGCAGTCCCGTGGACGTTAAATCTTGGCTGAGGGTTGCCCCGAAAAGTTAATATTATACATACAATACTTTGTATATTTTGCTAGGATGTTAGCATATCGTATTCAAGTTCACCTCACAGAATCGACACGATGATGATATTTTCTCCTATACTACGAACGTTATATGTTAAAAAAATGCCACAGAATGCAAAAAATAGAACTAGCTAAAGTTGTATGTAGTCAACGGCAAGCAGTCTAGACGAAGGGCAACATTCTCGACCTCAAACCTCTCTTTGTGTCGGGCAACGCCAGCGGTGCATCTCTCCGTCATTGTCGGGAATCGGGCTGCAGCTGTTGAGTGCGGTGTCGATCAGTACTACCGTGACTATGCCAGTACTACCTTATCATTGTACTTGCTTGATCTAATTGTCATCCCAAAACTCTGTCGAGGTTTGAGCTCCCCCGTTACGTCCCGTTGTTGTGCTCGTTGTGTTTACACGACCACCGGAGAGAGATCTGATCTCAGAGCTGACAGATTTTGCCGAAACGTAAAATACCAGACATAACACCACAGATAGCAGGAACAGGACGAAAACGACGAAAATGAGTGAAGTCATCCATCCACATCTGTATCGACGCCTGGTGGCAACCGTTTTCTTTGTGATATTCGAAACGATTAGAATCAACACTCGTCCGCGCAAAGAAGAAATATAACGGGCGCCTCGCTCGAAATTCTAAAAAGGTGTTTTCGATTCACGAGCACATGGATCCGGCCTACAGCGCGTGGCGCGTCGACGCGGAGCAGAGTTCAGAGCAGTCGTGGTGTAGCTGCAGCGACTCTCTGCTTGGCGCTGATACTCCTTGTAGTAGTTCCTATGGAAGATGTTTGTAAGGTCGACCAGTCAAATGGAGAAGACGTGTGTGTATGCGTGAAGACCTACAACGAAACGTCTGAGAAATAGCCAACGTTCGGATGGTGACACACTTGCCTGTGGCGTGTTGTGGTGGTAATGGCGGCGGCAGTAGTAATCAAATACAAACTGCTGATAGGTTTAGGTAGAGCTCACTGCGATGCTTCTGTCCGCCTGTCTGTGTTGTTCTGCTGTGTCGTTTGTCGAATTCAATCGTACTGGGAAATTAGCAGTCACTGACATTCCTCGCCCTATAGGGTTTTCTTTTTTTTTCTGCATTTATTTAATGTAATCAATCATTCACGGTCGGAACATGACATATGGGTCCCTGCGAACGTGTATGCACTATTACGGAGAGTCCAGTATAGGGACCAGCCATTTCTGGAGGGTTTTTCGAACCGAGGCCGCATTGCCCCGTTGAACATCCAGCGACAGACGCTGTCTGAGGAAATCACCATCAGTTTCCTTGTTGAAGAATAGGTACAACTGTAACAAACTATGTGCGTATATATGTATATATACGTATAAAGACACATCCACAATAGAAAAAAATATGTATGTATATATACGTTTTTATGGATAAATCACTCAGTTACGTTAGAAGAATATTTTCGGCATGTTTCTACTATGTATCGCATTAAAATCAAACTTATAACTTATAACTATCATATTACCTTAGCAAAAAAGGTTAAGTGAAAACTGAAGTGCCCCTTCAGTTTTCACTTAATCTTTTTTTGTGGTTTGATTAATTATATACACTAATGCATCTGAGAATACACATGGTGATGTTTTTTGTAAATACAGCTATAATAACATATATATAACAGGATACAGTTAAGAGTTGGACGAGACGGCTTTATAATTACTGCGCAGTTTATGTTTCTGCTGCATCGCCCTTTAATGACGTGCATTAACGCAGCTACTTCCTACCGGTCAAAAATCATTATTGGTCCCATTTAAATAACCACCCCCCCGATCATGGCTGCGAGAACAACAGAAAATGCGTCGAATGCACTCTGAGTAGTACCACTATTAGGCTGCATAGATAAAATATGAAACCAATAAATGAGCTAGTAAATATATGAGGAGTAACAAACACAAACTAGATGCCAATAAGGAGGGACACAAGGGCGAAGTGAACTCTCATGTAGGTTCGTAGCGACAGTGAGCAGCATACATATATCGGACAGTGGCACCAAAATGTTTGAATTAAGGACAAATATATAACAGACGTCCATGACCAATATACACGTTCAGGCTCATCGATTATACTATTCACGATGATACAATGTCATTTACGATTCTCTTATTAGTATTTTTATTAAAATTAACGTTTAATGTTTATAGTATTTTTATACATATTCGATTATAAAGCTTTCCGCGCTTGCTAGAGAGCTTCGCATCTACGAGGAGGTCGCTTAAACTCGTTTCAACTTTTCTTGAAATGCTCTTATACAGATCCACCCACGTATTTTCACGTTGTTCCTTAGATTTAATATTAAGCTTCACTTCGGTCGTTATCTGTATCTTGGTTCGAAATGCGCGATAGAGTGACTATGTTTAAATTACATTATTACTGTTATTAATTCTTTTTTTACTTTATAACTTGCATTATGCATGCACATGACCAGGGTACACACAGTAATAGCTATACACACATAGAGTCGAGGGAGGGCTAGTGTTTGACATTGAGACATTGACTGAGAGTCTGATTGTGACACCTGTTCAGGGACGTAACGTATGACGTAAAGTGTGGTCGATACGGGATTTCGTGTATGGAGGCGGTATCCTGGAAACACCGACACACGCCGATGACAATGTGACGCGTTCAGAAAAGCTTCGCTCAAATGACTATCGACTGCGCCTCGAGTTCTACTCAGATCGCGTTGAAATCAGCCAGGAACAGACAATGATCTCGGTACGGCACCGTTCCGCGTATTATTGACGTGAAGTTGCATGCTTTTATATATATATATATATATATATATATATATAATTTTTATTAATCTGATTGCAGAAACGGTATATTCAGGATTCATCATATGTAGTCTGAAGTGAGCTTCACGCAAAGATATATTTATATATATTGGGTCTACAAATTTTTTTTTCGAATTTTATAATGATTCTTTACGGACAAAACCGAAAAAACTTTTTTGTAGCCCTATATATATATATATATATATATATATAATATATATATATATATATATATATATATATATATATATATATATATATAAGGATTTAATGCTACACGTCGCATTTAACTATCAGTATTATATATTCTGGCATATTTACAGGGGGTTGAGTTGTTTGGACTTCTCGGCGGTTACGCCGGAATGTGGATCGGATTATCCCTTCGTAATACCCTGGAGCGTTTAAACAATATTGTGGCTGCTCTACGGTTTACTAATAACTATTGAATCACGCATACACACTGCTTCGTCGCACGTCAGCGCAAGGAAGTTATACGCATAGAGAATTAAATAAAATGACATTTCGGTACCCTGTAGCGTAACACTTTGGCTTCATAACTTTAGAAAATTGCAGCTGGAATATAAGACACGCGCGGTTAGTGTAATAAAGTTTGCGTAATTATAGAGTGTGTGCTTCAGATACTAAGTGAAGTTTTATTCTCCGTCGTGCATCCTAAACGATACGTAGTCGCGAAACGGAGTCCCGTGGGTATGAGCCCACCTTGTTGTTATGACAAGTAACAGAAATAGTGGATTGTTTATATACATTTTGTCGATAAAGCTTTACATCATTCGTCAATAGATACTGAACTCGACTCCAGTTACCGTGTTTTGTATGTTAATTAATATTCCATTTTAGCAGTCGCCATACTCCTTCATAATTATATTGCAAGTAAATATGCAAACAGTAGCGTACGGGTATGTAGCAACATCTATCTTTCATCATACAGGTCATACGTGAATTTTCTTTCAAATAAAGTTGTCATATTTATATACTTTCTTACAATTCTACAATGTATCAAGGCAATAGCGAAATGGTATACTCACCATAAATTGGTAAAAATATGTTAAATCGCAAAATTATTTTTTTCTGCAGGGCTGAAGCACACACAGCAGTTATCCTTTAAATTAAACTGAGTAGCATATTTCTAGGGTTGGTAAATCATTCCTCGCACTAGCAAGCTATACTTACTCCGCCGCTCTGCTGAACTTAGAAAGCTGTTAAAAGGCACACCCGCGACTACGGTCCCTCGACACACACAGCGCGTTAGCCCACAAGCAGCAGAACAGCGGCTCAAAACAAAAATATTCCTAATCCTAAGTCACTGTCCTGAGAAAATCGCCCTCCCCCCCCCATTCCTTAAGGTAAAGGCATTTGAACTGAAGGGACTAGATCGATCTCAAGCTACGGCGTTATTACGACGTACCCGTGGGACGCATTGACAACACTCGTATTCCAACCATGCAAGAGAGCACCAAGACGAAATGCTTAAAGAGACATGCGTTCTTCGACTTCCGGCAACCTTGAGCATATATCAACTATTTAGAGCAAAACCTTAACCTAGTAATGCAAAACTTTAATAACGGACCAATTTATAGTACAATAGGCTAAGAAAAACTAACAAAAGAGCCGTGCACCAATCTATAGGTTTATTTATCACGGCGGCTATCACTACGAATGTCTAAAGCAGTGATGCTAAGAACTCGATGATTGTGTATGTAAAATTTGTCGAGAAAGTAACGTTGGCCGACACCATATGTTGTCTTATAAATGCTGGACACAACATATAATATTATATGCGTACAAGATGTGCTTAGTCTAAACAGAGACTTGTAACTACATAGATTTCGTACACCTATTATAAATTAACCTAAATGTGTACATGTGAAACTGTGACACTAGTTTAGCGTAAACATTAAGAAATAAAAGCTCGAGAATATTGTTCGCAGTAATGATAGGTGCAACGCGTTTAGGGCGTGCAGATGGTCCTTTCCTTAAACCATTATTTGCAATTAAAATGTTAGTTCGCTTTATATGTATATATATATATATATATATATATATATATATATATATATATATATACCCGTTCATTCTAGTAACCACTGGGCAATTGCAGATTAAAAAAAATCCTTGAAAACATTGATAAAAATTTAAGTTTGCGGTTCTCCTCATAACCCACCACTAACAGCTGAATTAGACAATTAAGATTAATGTTTCTATAGCAGGAGCCATATACAGGTGCTTGGCGTCTAGTGATCACCTTAAGGAATTTAATATCAATAGTAAAGTTTGTTAGACAAGTTTTTGTTGCATTTATCATGAGATATTTACATGAGAAAAGCCGCGATAGACTTATATAAACAATTTACTGAAGTGTATCTACTGTGTCGCTATTCGTTGTGAACGCTCGATAAATGTATGCGTTAGCTGTTGACAAGAAGCAATGAAAAAATGTTCGCCGGGCATCCTCTTGGCAGCCCCTTTAGCCTTCACGGGTGACGTATATCGCTGATAAAAGCAGCTAACAACGAGGGATAAAGCATGTCAATTAACGTCCCTGGCTACACTCACGACAACAAAGTCGTGCCAAACTAAACATGATATCCAATGAGCCTGCATGTAGAAAACCTACTAGGAATAATCCACATTTGTTTTAATGTCACTTTAATAGAACAGAAAAGGTCGATTCTGACGGAAAACCTGCCACGAAACAAAAAAATTACGTACAACATTGGCATGTGCAACGCGTTTCAAGCGTACAGATAAGCAGGTCCTCCACGCAAGCCGGTTAATTAAAGTGCATATGTGTCTGCTGCAATGAGCGGTAATGTCGTTTTTGCTCCTGTGTCCTATTTTGAAATACAAACCAATGATGTATTCCGTCTTCTAACCTAAACATCTGAGCTAATGTGCGTCCCTACAAAATGAATGCGCGTTATTTAAAAGTAATACTATAGCATTTCGATAAAAAAAAAAAAAGCATAGCTTCAGTAATCTCTCGTCCCTTTATCACCTTTGTGTATCATACAAACTGAACAGTAATGTTCTGTAATCACTTCTAGGTATAGCTATCGTGCAAGGATAACTATTAAATCTAGGACGAAGCTAACCATAATTCTATGAAACATTACTTTATAATGCACGGTCTAGAATTTACAAATTGTTGAAGGAGGTTGTTTTTAGTTCTAGACTATCCTTCGTCCCCTACGAGCTCTAAACTTACCGTGAGGCACATCTTGAATGCACCGAGGGCCGGACATGCTGAGATATCTAGGGTTCCCCAACAGTCCTCGTGGCAGCACGCCCGCTGACTTTTAGCGGTATATACTTTACCATTAAATTTGTTTTTAATTTTTCAGTGTGTTTTTACCTGATGTCGTGGTGTATTATATAGATGCTGTATGAGTGTATTAATTCACTTGCGCGTATGTGTGAGGGCGTGTTGCCTCACCTAATGCTGTACATTGTAACAAACGCTGTATAGACATCCTGGTGATGATGCTTATTGTGACTATGTATTGTGTAATTGTGCTTATTCAAAGCATTCTTTGAAATATTGTTGAGTGTGACTTTTGTCTCGGTGATTGATTTATTTTGTTACCATTTTTATTTACCGAGAACTTAAGCATTGCAAAATGCAGTTCCGTTGAATAAACCACGTTTGAAACTTGAACTTGAACTTGATCTATTCTCGATAAGCATCGTTCAAAGAAAATTCAATCAAAAATAGAGACCGAACCTGCAACACTCCGGAAGATGACAACCATGACCAGCGCACTAGTCCCCTAGACCGCAAGCCGCCTTAATTAAATAATGCGCGGTACGGAACCACTTAATTGAAAAACCAGTCTTAAAACCTGAAGCATTAAATGATGGGTGTTTCCACTCTTATACCAATTAATAACAACCACCGACAATGTACAAAGAGCCTTTGCCTCTTATGCTGAATTTGGTTGTGTATACAATATTAACCTACTTTCATAGGGCCATGAAAAGGTGATTAAAATATACCTCAAAAATGTTCAATTTAATCCTTACTGAGGAGTACATTATTAAGGTAGAGAGAGATATACAATAAAAAATCTCTCTTTAGAAAATGTATTTGATTTTCTTAAGGGATCTAAGCGCCAATGGAGAAAATGCCCTGAATAGATCCAACGAGATGATATTTAGAAAAATAAAACTACTCCAATACCTCAGCTTCGCAGTTTCTTAAAGTTGCTCATTATTGAACTTTCTTCAAAACCCTAGGTGTCCTACTTTATGCACTCGGAGTTTGTACTCGCACATTATATCGTCTCGGCTATTGATTTATGAAAGTGCACCCTATTTTGGTTTGTGAATATGAACGAAATGTATACGATTCACGTGATTAAACAACGTTTATTTAACTCTTTCCAACCTCATGCCAAAGCGTTTGGCCAAATGGCTATTTGGTCAGTCATATTAGGGCTGTACTCAAATCAAACAAATCAAACAAGATCCGATTGAATCTCTGTCAGAAGCATGCACTTCAGAGTAGTAATCTCAGAGAGGCTCTGCAATCTGAGCTGGCTTTCTCACAGTACTCCGGGATTGCCACAGGTATTGAACGCATCGTGAATTCTGAAATAGGGTCTATTGCCTTTATCTTCTCAGCAAAATGACCCACGGCTGAAAACATTATGGTACCGTATAATTGCAACGCCTTGTAGTCACCTAGATGGAAGAAGACAGCGCTGGGTTTCTCGGCGAACTTCTTCGCCATGGCCATTTTTAATCCTTTTCCTATGGGGTATTTATTGGCTCAAGTGACGCCGTAGCGTTCGTATAGTAATAATGTTAAAAGAATGACTCAACTCTATGACATCGCTGATTGGTCGGCGGTAGTGCACGTGCCCTATTGTCACCAGCACGCAGCCTAGTGGTCTCCTTGGTCGTCACGTTGCACGTTGGATTGAATGCGTACTTGGCTTACTGACATCGTGAGTTATCGGCGGCGTAGGTCATTGTGGTTCACATCGGCTTGGGTGTTTGATTGGTCAACTGACGTCACAAGCCATCGGCGTCTCCGTGACTGGCAGTTCTGTTACTACGCTGTGGTTAACTTCGTTACAATATGTCCTTGACTAATTGATCCGATGAATTGGTTACTTTTATGTCCAACTTTTTGAAAAATAAAGAGCCAAGTTACCTCTGAAACAGCTTAACATCATTTCCGATAAGCGCGGCACGCTTATGTTTCCGTGCAAGCTCAATTTCGGCCTCAGTTTGTGAGGCAGCCAACGATGGGACAGAAGCCGTGTGTGCCGAGCGTTGAAGTTCTCTAAAACGTTGACTCTGTTGTGTCATCACCTATCCTAGGACCTTTCGCAAAATAAGGCGAAAAATCGACGCCAAGCCAAGTTTAAATTTGCCGTTCAAGTTTAGGTCGGCTGAAATCACTCTAGTACCTGGTCCTACACATCCTAAGCATCCTGTAAGGTTGTTCCATAACTCCATCATTGAATACTATATCAGCTGTGTCATTTAGCGCTTACTGCAAAATATATACTAACAATCTCAAAAAATATAGAGAGCATGTTTGATTAGTCTTAAAACGTACAGAGGGCATATTCGACTTCGTGTTTAGGAGCTAGCTTCAAAAGTCTACAGAAACGCACAGGCCCTACACCATGAGTGTCCTACAAGGCTCTTGCATTAGTTCATCATTATAAATTATATGTGCCGTGTACCTTGAAGCATGTCTAAGGTATTTTAACACTTGCCCCACTCTGCCCTGGCTGTAAATGTACATCATTCAAAACATATCGCTGAGATCTTACTCCTAGTGCCTTATCACATTTACCACATTTGTATTATTACTTATTATTACACTCCAATAAACGTGCATAATTATGTACGCGGTTAACCTAATGTAAATCGGTAGATATACAACATTTATATTTAAACCAAATGCTGATCAGTATATATATATATATATATATATATATATATAAATATTTAACTTTTTGTCTAAGGTTTTCTGCGTTCCAACTTGCAGCGCATTCTAGAAGCCCGGAAACTGATTAGAAACACTATAACTAAATGATTATACTCTATGACTCTTATGTCTATGACGCATCCCATTACCTAAAACGACGTGGCTTATTGATACAACATTTTGTAGAAGTCTTGCCAATCGTCCGTTCAGGTGATGGTTTTTCAGACAGCCTACGAATTTACTTGCAATGACTCTATCGGATGTTTTCTTCATGCCTACAAACACGGCATAAGCCAAATTCTTCTCTGCGTGTATGTATTTGTTTTACTGCGTGTTCGCTGCAATGCCCCAATACGAACCCAAACGTCTATTTGACACTTCTGGAAGGCATCGCAGGATAAGGCACTATCCCACTATTGACGTGAGCATCTTAGCGAAGTGACTTGTTGACGTGATTTCTCTATATTTGGACGGCTCTGCGCGCTATCCCTTGCTTTTGTAGACGAGCTCGAGTGTCCGGGATATTACTTTATGTAGGTGCTGATTCATCCGGGATATTACTTTATGTAGGTGTACAGCTTATCAGGCGTTCATAGTCCTTCAGAATTTCAAGCGTCAAGTGGTCGCGGCGGCCCTTGTACACCCACTAACCTACAGGAGCTGACTAGTCCGTGATAGAAAAAGCGACTGCATTGCAACATATGAGATCAAGCATATTTGATAATGGACGCTAAGTTAGTACACATGCATCATCACAGTACGGTGTACTTGTGAGCATGGACAGCGAGCAGAAGACTAAGATACCTACTTCAATGCACGACGTAGACTCGTAGACGAAACTGGGCCAGAGATAAAAGCTCAGCGCCGCAAAAAAAAATCTACTTGGCGAAGACTACTTTAGCAGTTGTTTGTCGTAAGGAAGGGACAATGAGCCTTCGTGCTATGTGCGGACAGGCCAATAGTATATTTTAGCTAGATTTGGGTAGACGTTGTACTAGAACTAGAATAGCCATTGGCGTTAGAACTAATCAGAAAGTGGAGCTTGTATTTTCAGATCATTAAACAAACTTTGAAAAAAAAAGAGGATTCGAGGGGAGACCATGCGAATTTGAGGGGAGACTATGCAAGCTCCAGAACGTCAAGATACAAGTGGACAGAGGAAATACGACAGGCTATCCAATGGTGTATTAAAACAGATCAAAAGCATATCAAATCACAGCAAGTGATTACACAATAATATAGACCAGGAGAAAAAAAAATTGCTGCTATACATCTTGAGTTTCTATAGCAATGTTTAACCTAGATGACGGTTATGATAGATAAAACTCCAAGAGGGTTACAAGCAAAAAGGCTCTTAGCTAAAACAGAGCGCCACTTGAAATGGTCAGAATGCTAGCGACTGGGCTAAGGCTCACAGGGCAAAAAAGCCGGCCGTAAGGTTCGAAGACAAAGAGCGTCGCCAATGTTAACCACGGCATCTGGCAACACAGGTCGATATTTGGGACGACCCAACCAGTTACTCAAACAGCAGACCAAACACATGTTACGAGTCGACGGATATGGAAATTATGCTTAACGATATTGCTTAGCATATGAATTACTAACTAGACAAATTAACGCAAAGTTTTAGACATAATAATGGCAACGTAGGACATAGCGTCTAGCCTTTGTTCGAGGTCGAACTATGTAGAGCCTACAGGGTCGCATCGGTGGGTGTCGTCATGTGGTGAAGGTCCTAATACCTCGTAGTAGTACGAAGGGGCGCTAAATAGATGTAGGCCGTTCGACCAGGGCGCCTTGCTTACAGCTACCAGCTTCCCAGCGACGACTGTCTCTCGCCATGCAAGGGCATCAAAACCCAAGCATGCAGCAGCACCTGCAGCTCTCACATAATCTCTCTCCGTACGGTACTGACGCACTGAGCTATCTAACTATCTGTCTGTCTAATGGTGGTCTGCTCAGCCACACAGAACGCGTTCGCTTTCATCGCCTGTCGGCTGTCTAGAAGAAACAAATTGAAATGGTCGATAGATAATGATAGACTTCTACGTCTCAAAGTACAATCACGGCGGAAGGACGTTTGACAGCGGAGAGCGTCATTGTGACGGCGAACGTTAGTGTCCAATGCAATTACCACTCCTGGTAATTGCAAAATGACCTAAACAACGTGATACATGCACATCTATTAATGTAAATATACTATATATATATATATATATATATATATATATATTTCAAACGTGGTTTATTTACGGAACTGCATTTCACAACGTTCTCGGCAAATAAAAATAATTAAAAAAAACATGATTTAAACAACGAAGTAGAAAATCACTCTCGACAAAGTCCAAGGAGTGCTTTTTATAAGCACTTTACACAATCGCCGTGATTATTGGATATCACAAGAACACCAAAACAGCAGCTGGTATGTTTGATTGAACACGAACAACATGTAAGGCTACACACTTTTAAATATTCACACAAACGAAGTACACTTCACTAGTACAGCATCTTCAGAATTCACAACTATGGGTAAAAACAACGTATAAACATAACTATCTAAGCCGAGTGTGTGCCCCTATATACAAAGCACTATCATCCCAATTCCGAATTTACCTAGATTACAAGCCAGATTCTGACTGTGAAATTAAAAGCCACCGTTTCAGTTCACGAACGAAGAAATGTTTCCTTGTTAGGCATCTAATGTGTTTGGGAATGCACGTCCAGGTTTTCGGAAGACGGCATGCAAGTGCGTGCTGACTGGACTTCAGGGACACAGAGGGTACTGCAAAAGTTGTTGCACGCCTAGTTGATGTTCGGCTGAGGGTAGGGATTAGTGGAAATGCGACTTCCGTGGGCACAATACCTTGCGAAATGTTGTATGCTAACATTGAAACCCTTAGCGTGTAAATGCTTTCCACAGTAAGTAGATTAAAACGATTAAACAAGTCACGGACCGAATCCCTTCGCTTCCTTAAAAAATTGCTCTAAGTGCATCATTCTGTATCACTTTGGCTCTCCGGAGAATTCCATCGTAGCCACCACCCCAGAGAAGAATACCATAGCATAGCACTGGTAAGAATACGGCTTTGTATACCATAAGTAGACCCTCTATGGGGACCCCAATCATTTTCATTCTACACAGCGCAGCTATTACTGCATAGCACTTAGGTGCAATATAATCCAGATGAGGATGCCACCTCATGTTTTCCTGGAGAGCGAGCCCCAGGCACTTAGCGGTATGCGATAGCTCAATGTTCCGTGTCTTGAGTATTAAGTTGTCAGGTAATGCCAGTTGCCTTGGCGATAAACGAAAAATTATGTAATTCGTTTTACTAGCATTGACAACTAGTCCAAAGCTGTTAAAAATGCGAATTATGTTATCAACCTTTAAAAGCGACTGGTGCAAGTCCGTATTAAAATTTCGATGATTCACTCCGAACAGTAGCGTAGTGTCATCAGCAAAAGCAATAGTTGAGACAAGGTTTTGCCCCTGGATGCTTAATAGAATGAAGTTCAGAAGAATAAGAAACATAAAAGGTCCGAGAACCGAGCCTTGAGGGGTACCCATGTCAACCTGCTGCCAGGAGGACTCCATTTGACCAGCTCGTACCACCTGTCTCCGTCCTGATAGATAGGATCTAACCCAGGCAACAGCCTGCGCGGAGCAACCCAGCTGAGCGAGCATTTGGAACAGAAGGGAATGATCAAGGCAGTTAAAAGCAGCCGACACGTCGAGAAAAACTGCGAGACAAAACTTATTTGCCTCAATCGAATTTGACACCCGCTGCCATAAGTGGGCCAGCGCGAGGTCAGTCGACCTACCCCTGCGAAAACCGAACTGGTTAGGCGAAGGGAATTTGATCGACTCTAAATATCGATCTAATCTAACCAACACCAGTTTCTCGATGACCTTTGAGATATAATCAACGACCGAGATCGGTCTATAATTGGCTGCGCGGTTTCGTTCACTCTTTTTTTTAAATAAAGGAAACACCGCCGTATCCTTCAACCGTGATGGGAAGCTCCCAGATTCAAATGAACGATTTATAATGGCAGCTAGAGGTCCTGCAATTGATGGAGCTGCCAGCTTTAACAGTTTTGCAGGCACTCCCATGACGCCTCGACTCCAGCTTGCTTTAAGACTAAGAAGGACACCAAGGACCTCAGGAACAGAAACAGCAGAAAATGAAAACACTGTGCCATTTTTTTCCCATACCTCGTCTAGCAAAGTTTCTATATCTCTGCTCTTTTCGAGGTGAGCGACCGTTGTATTTCCTAACGTGGCAAAGTGACGGTTTAGCTCGTCTGCAATTTCAACTGGGCTTTCTAGTCTTTTATTCGCGCCAACTAATAACGTGGACGGTAAATCCACTGATTCAAGTCGCCTACCACAGATTCCGTTGATGAATCTCCAGAGTTGAGCGGAGTCATCGCGCAAAGAAGCAAAGCGATTGCGGCTCGAATTGCATTGAGGTAGCGGCGGCGACTGTTTAAGTAGGAGATTTTAGAATCTATCGAATTTATCTTACGATGTCTGCGGTACAATTTATTAACTCTGCGACGCAGTCGTCGTAAACCTGGAGAGAAAGAAAATTTATTCCCCTTGCGGGAACTATCAGAAGCAAGGGCATCCACTAAATCAAATGACTTTTCGATATATATATATATATATATATATTGTTGGTCTGCTTAGTTTGTCTTCTCATTTTAATCTGTTAATTTTTTTTTATCACATTAGTAAGGTGACCGTACTTGACCGTCTCCAGGCCGTCGATATATAAACTTTATTTTTCTTTTTAGCCTCGTTCTTTAATACGGAAAATGACCAAAGTAGTTATTAGCAGCCCCTGAGCTTTTGAAGCTTTCTACTCTCAGTACATTCAGAAGCAAGCAGGACCGACGTTAGTACAAAGCTAGATAAGGTCAAAAACTATAGGGCAAATGCCGTGGGATGTTGCATGAAAAATCCAGCAGCAAGTGGCAGGTCGCCATCTATTCATAACGGAATACGACGCATCCACTCTTGCAAACAATCGGGCGGTTTTCTACGACGGCTTGCTTCGGCTCGTGGCAGTACTTTTCACAGCTAAGGCGTATCATCGTATCCCGTTCGGTGAAATTGGCTTGTTTGAGCTACGGCGACGCGCCTTAGGAACCATGAGTCCTGCTCTATAATAAGAAGTTCACAGAATTTGTCTCGCTTATTGGTATAATAATAGAAGCTATTAAGCTGAAAATGATATATCATTTACATCAAATTATTTATAAAATAAAAAATACCATTTACAAACAGTATTTCAACCAATCGCAACCATCGCACAAGGGCGAGGTCTTAATGGCTAGTTAAGGGAGGCAGATTTGGTATTTTCAAAAAGAGAGTAGTGCGGTTATTCCCAACACAATACCGTAGCTTTAAAAAGAACGCTCGGTGTGCGTTATGCATTTTATTAACTAATTTCTCAGAAAGTGCATACTTATATTCATATAAACACATACATACAAGTCAAACACACGCGTGATATATATGCATATATATATATATATATATATATATATATATATATATATATATATATATATATATATATATATATATACATACATACATTTGCAGTACGATTTATTCTCGCTCTTGTTATAATGTCAGAAGGAAATCTAAGATCGACGTCTAGCCTCCGCACACCAATAATGTATACTAATAGAAAACTAGGAACTTGCGTTCTACAACTATACACAAAAAGTTAAGTCTTATCTTACATTGCTCATTGACTCTATACATAGTATTATGTAAATTTATTCCGGTAAACTGCGTCCTTAAACCAAATCAAATATAACAATTATAGACAATATGGAAGACTACTTTAAGTATTCCATTATTATTTTTAACATAATGCGCACGGTAGTTAACATATATATATATATATATCATCGGTAGGTTTGTTACCAAAGTGAGATGTACTCATACCAATAGACCCCAGTTTGGTAACTACTCTGCAGCTAAAAGGCATGCGCCCGAGCCAGATCACGTCGTCACATAAATTATTAGGTGTAAATGGGCGCGTATACTAGGAAGCACTTAGCGTATCCTAGACAGAGCGTGGGCGACTTCGCGTGATTAGATGCATTGTCACTGTTCGATGGGTCCACTCTAAAGATCCTTATAAAATACCCTAGCTAATTCTTCGTGACGTGTGTGTAGCATATACATAACATAATATACGAAAAGCAAATCATTTACATTTTAGAAACAAACAAAACGTCAATAAATTCCTGCATGAAC
Source organism: Dermanyssus gallinae (assembly GCA_003439945.1). Lineage (NCBI taxonomy): Eukaryota > Metazoa > Arthropoda > Arachnida > Mesostigmata > Dermanyssidae > Dermanyssus > Dermanyssus gallinae. Next base: position 9,491 of record QVRM01003266.1, on the reverse strand, counting down.
TGGTTTTGAGTTCCCACAGTTTGTCATAGAGAGCGCACGTGGTTCAATTACGACAATGATGATGACTCTTATTCTAACTATGACACTCGGAGACGATACTATGCCCGCTTGCCTGCCGGTTTTTGCCCACCCAGATGCGTTGAGGAAGCCGAGAGAGCTTCAACATATCAGCTGAGCGCGAACGACTCTCGTATCGGCTAGCGCTCTCATTGTTGGTCTAGGTTTAGGTTGGTAGATGAGTGGTGTGACTTTGCTTCCATCCCGAACGCTAGATCAGCAGTCCGTATGTAGTGAGATGTCCTTTACGAGTGTGTCACGAACGAGCTCGACATTGGCCGAACCGTGCAACATCATCTTCTATGGGTAGATGCCATACCCATGCGGGTGGGTGCAGCTGCAGCTGCTGCGGCAGCGGCAGGTCAATCAGTAAGATGACATGCATTCCTGGTCTGGTCTGTAGGCTCGCAGGCAGGCTGTAGGCTGCGTCGAGGTTTACCCAGCCAGCCAGTTAGTGAGCCAAGGCAACGGCTTACTAGATGCAGGTTGGATGATAGCAAGCTACCAGATTGTTGCCGGATATCCCTGCTTCTCCTGTCTCCGGCCTCTTCTCCGCCTTCCTGTTGAGCTAGCTGCGTGCGCGCGCCGTGCTGGGTTGCCGGTCGGGTTGCGATTCAGCAGCGCTGCTGCTGCACACCGTGTTTCGTCGTCGCCTTGTAGGGCACAGTGCATAGGCTCGAGCCCTCTCCAGGCCAGCGTTTGAGGGCGAGACGAGAGATGCTCTAAAGGCATATCGAGACTCGTCGACAGTCACAGAGTGATCTCGATCGTCGTCGCTGTCGGCGTGTTTCGCGTCTTCGACTCGTTCGTGAAGAGCCAGCCAGGTGTCAGACTCCAGCCACCACCACCACCAGCCACCAGCACCGCCATCATGTGTGACGACGATGTTGCCGCTCTTGTCGTAGACAACGGATCGGGCCTGTGCAAGGCTGGATTCGCCGGAGATGACGCTCCCCGCGCCGTCTTTCCGTCGATTGTCGGCCGCCCCCGCCACCAGGGCGTCATGGTCGGCATGGGTCAGAAGGACTCGTACGTCGGCGACGAGGCCCAGTCGAAGAGGGGTATCCTCACGCTGAAGTACCCCATCGAGCACGGTATCGTGACCAACTGGGACGACATGGAGAAGATCTGGCACCACACCTTCTACAATGAGCTGCGTATCGCTCCCGAGGAGCACCCCGTTCTCCTCACCGAGCCCCCGCTCAACCCCAAGGCTAACCGTGAAAAGATGACCCAGATCATGTTCGAGACCTTCAACACCCCCGCCATGTACGTCGCCATTCAGGCTGTGCTCTCACTGTACGCCTCCGGTCGTACAACCGGTATCGTGCTCGACTCGGGTGATGGCGTGTCCCACAACGTCCCCATCTATGAGGGTTATGCTCTCCCTCATGCTATCCTTCGTCTGGATCTCGCCGGTCGGGATCTGACTGACTACCTCATGAAGATCCTCACGGAGCGCGGTTACTCGTTCGTGACCACAGCTGAACGTGAGATTGTGCGTGACATCAAGGAGAAGTTGTGCTATGTTGCCCTGGACTTTGAGCAGGAAATGGCCACCGCCGCATCGTCGTCTTCCCTTGAGAAGTCGTACGAACTGCCCGACGGTCAGGTGATCACCATCGGTAACGAGCGTTTCCGTTGCCCCGAATCCCTGTTCCAGCCCTCGTTCATCGGTATGGAATCGTGCGGTATTCATGAGAATACCTTCAACTCCATCATGAAGTGCGACATTGACATTCGTAAGGATCTGTACGCCAACACTGTGCTCTCCGGCGGCACCACCATGTACCCTGGTATTGCTGACCGTATGCAGAAGGAAATCACCGCGCTCGCTCCCTCGACCATGAAGATCAAGATCATCGCTCCGCCCGAGAGGAAGTACTCCGTCTGGATCGGTGGTTCTATTCTCGCCTCCCTGTCCACCTTCCAGCAGATGTGGATCTCGAAGGAGGAATACGACGAGTCCGGACCAGCCATCGTTCACAGAAAGTGCTTCTAAACAACACCGTTCCTTTATATGCCATCACATGTTCTCAATAAAGCGTTATTTTCAATTCCGTGACTTTTTTTGGTGTAAGTATATACCTGTATGATTGCATATGTCAACATGCACAGACTTATGTATATATATATATATATATATATATATATATATACATCACTTGCATTCGATAATAGGCAAGTCTCCTTGCCTAACCAATGCAGTCCGATTAGCTCGGAGCGAAATAATGTTCTCTACGGGCCATACAGCACACACATAAATTAGTGCCAGTTTAGCAGTACAATATTTTTTCGAGGCAAAGTGATACAGTTCCGAAATTAGGGAAGGCGAGTAATACAGGTTTAGAGGGTTTACAAGTCTCAAAGCAGTCGCTACTAGATGCCGACGACGCATGTGCATCAGGTATTCTCAAATACTTCTATATCAAGAATAAATATTTCCGTTTATACTTTTAGTTAATTAGGATATTATTGTACAAGGAAAAGTGTACAGTCATAATGGCCAAGGCCGTTCTGGTCGTCAACTTGGCGCCATAATGTGCCTTATATTCCGTTAGTGTGTTCGATCATTTTCGCGTTGTTTTTTTTAATGAATGTGTGTCATAATGCACTTCTGAAATTGTTTGTAAGCTTTGTGCAAAGTCCGCTGCTCGACCCTCCAGGCTAGCATACTATTTGCATTTACGCACACCCAACTAACTTTATTTGTATAGGACTTGGCACTGGCTACTTAGAGCCATGTGTAAAAAGCACTAAAACTTCTCTTGGACTTTATAGCGCAGGACATGCCCGAAATACGTTCTCTGGTAACACCTTCGGCACATCGATAGTTGGGATCTGTTTTGTCTGTTGCAGGGTAGGTTTGTTTGGGCCCTCTCCTTGGTTCGGACGAGTTCTTTCGTGTTCCTCATTTGTCGGACAATATCCGGACAATCATCTGTTGGACATTGCCATGGCTTCTGAACACCGTGTGCTCTGCTATGTCATCATCGTCACTATCATATACTATACACTCAGGTACAACCGTCATTTGTGTGCGGTGCAGGTGAAAGCACCCGTGACGACTAAACCACTGGGTTAAATAGTAGATCATATCCCACCTGGAGCCTCTCTCTACCATACACGTAAATCAGTATTAGTCTCTTCCGTCATCCTGATTCTTTTGGATTCTCCTGCCATGTCTGCTGGAGAGTAGTTTATTCACGTCTGCAGTCCAGTGATCTTCCAATTCTTACTTGCCTGAGACTAACATTTGTTTAAATTATTCTTTATTATTGTGCTCCTTATTGTTTAAAATATTCTTTCAACCGCCCACAGTGTGGACCGCGCCTTACAGAAACCGTATTGGTGGTCCACCATTTGGTCGTTTTTCTCTAGCTCACAGGTCAATTGGTGGCGCTATATTGCGTTAAAAGTCTTACAGACCAGATTGAATAAGCACAGTTGTCGGTATGGCGAGTGTCCTCCTGCCGGTATACCGTGGCTTCGGTAATGACAGAGCACTGACATACTATTATTGCGAGGCGTCCCTTTAGCAGCAATCTATCCGCCGTCTTCAGAAGCGGTAAATTCTCTAGAAAAGTACGGAAGTCGAGTAGAATCTTTATGCGGTGACACAAGGCAGCTAAAAAACGTACGATCTGACAGATTAATTCGAGTCGCTCCCCTCCTCATTGCATTCCGTATGCTTTAACATCCACCAGCCCGTTAACAAACAGCGTCACACATCAACGTGCAGGGTGGCCGCTGTTGTCTCAAGAAGCAGTTGTGCTTAGTAGAAGAACGGCTCTGTCGCCGGACATGTCTAGATATATAGGGTTTCTCCAACAGGCCTTGTGGCAGCATGGCCGCTAACTCTCAGCGGTATATGGTTTATCATCTATTTTCAAGGTGCAAGGCGCTCGAAGAAAATTCGATCAACAACGGCGATCGAACCGGCGACACCCGGTAGATGACAACAATGGCTAGCCCACTAGTCCTCTTTTTTTTTTTTGGGAGGTTTCGGGAATGCATGATGCACATGCGCCACTAGCAGCCTGCATGACTAGTGTGAGACTCGCAAACCCACTAAACCCGGATTCCTCCCCACCCCCCAGGCTCGGTATTATTTTGGCATTACATCGAAGCCGTGGGAGAGGCGTCTCTGCCTTCTCCTTCAATCAGCTCTATCCCTGACTATCATCCCGCATGTCTACCTGCGGTTGAATAGGGGGATGCCATTTTGTAATCCGTCCTGTGAGGGTGCGTCGAGACCATGAGAGCCTGGCTGCTCTCCCACCCCCTCCCCCCTCCCTCGGCTCCTCGTCTCGACCACTCTCCCGAGAGACCCGCTCAAACCTCTCTCCGCCTGACCGTTTCCTTGGCTGTCTTGAGTGTCAAAACAGCGTCGAACAAGTTCGTCGCCTCCCTCCATGCCTCCGCCGAAGTCATCATATGGGAGACCACCTCCTTGATGGGTCGGCCTCTCACAGCGGTTGGTGCTGCGTCCCGTGCTTCCCTGAAAGCATCACGCCGCAGAACAGTATGCTCTACGTTGTCCGTTTCTCCAGAGTCGCACAGTACGCGGATATTGCTGATGGCCTTCTTGATCCTTGACAGGTAGCTCTGGAACTGGCCGTGTCCGGTCAGAACCTGAGTCGTTCCAGTAGTCCTCTAATCCGGACTAAATGGACGAATCTCATCCTGCCTCTCTTACTCTGTTTTGGGCTTTGTTTTCCTTAACTGCCTCAGGTTGGCCTGGAAATGCCCGCGTTGGTGCCTAAGATTGCCTCCTTTGCCTCTGCGGTCACGGCCATCACAGTCCAGCAGTATTTTTTCCAGATTGTTTTCCCTTTACATCTTTTGTCGGCTGTCCAGCCTTTGTCTTCTCGTTCGGAATGCGTCTCTTTTTGGTGCTTCTGTCATTGTTGTCGTGAGCACCGGTTTCAAAATCCGCTTGGGTTATGCAACTGCCATTCTAAGTCATTTAATTTATTTCCTATTATAAACAGGGCAAGTCATCGAGTTTGCCGGAAGGCCCTCGGCTTTGCACGTGTAGCAGGTAGGAATTTGATCTTCACAATTTTTCCCTATATTTCCGCTCTCACAACAGCGATGGTATGCATCTCTTTCTTTCAATCTTGTGTTCTGTACAGTCGTTAGTACATGACCAGCCTTCTGGCAGTTGAAGCAGTAGGAAGAACTCAGCCATTTCGTGACGTTGCAGGTTGTGCCTCCAACTTTACGCTTGCCACTACAATTAAATCAATTGTGGTCATAATTATTCTTATACATTCACCATCATTAGTTCCTTGCTCCTTCTTTTATCCTCTCCTGATTAAGGACAAGACGGTCACCACAAAAAATGGCTAATCTGATCAAAGCTGCCCCTGTTTGCACACAAGCGATTGGACGCATCGGCAAAAAAGAATACATATATATATATATATATATATATATATATATATATATATTATATATATATATATATGTGTAAACATAAAGGCATATATCGCAAATTAGGCTACATATAAATAGTTTATCATTTAGATATAATGAGTCTTCGGCACATGTGTTTGTTCAAATCTGACTTCTAGATTTGGGTTTATCGCGGCTTTATTCAAAAAACAAATTTTAATAGGCCAAAAGTTGCAATAAACAAATTCTAATATGATACTTATTTTTGGAGCATGCGAGAAGAACCAAATTAATGTAATCGGACAATAGCACGAAAACTAAGCAAATTGAAAATAATTGTAAACATAATAGATTTGTGACATCTTAACCATATCACATCCACATAAATTTGCACTAGGTGTATAGATAACGTTGAACTTATTTTTTAGTTGTATTATATTTATGTACCATCTTGAAATGCAATGTTATTGCGAAAATAAACAAGTATGTGTAATATTTGACTCATGTTGCCACAATATTTTTCTCATAACAATGAATTAATAGCTTGAGGTCCAAAGGCGCCATTAGCTTAATAGCTATGGTCTATCTCATCATATTTTTTCATAGTATTAAAATATTTATTATTCTATTTTAGAATTACAGGGAAATGGGATTAACTATTACACAATGACTTGTGAGGGGGTGCTACCAGTCAAGCTTATCCTCGAGGCAGCTCCTCATTATTGCTGCCAGATATAGCCGCTGAAGTGGATCGTCAACAGCTATTTCCTCCCTATTCTCCCCAGTTCGATTGTTTGCCAATCTTCTGGAGAAGCGATCATGCCTCAGGGCCGGGTCCCCCCGAGTGTGGTTGAATATTAGCGGCAACGAAAATGAACTCGTTTGCGACCTCGCATCTTTGTTGGTCTTTAGAGACGTTCAGCCTTGCATGTCAGGGAACCAGCCGCAGATATGCCACTGGCCTCCAGGGTATGGCATCCCAAACAAGTGCCTTGTTCCTGTAAAAGAATATCATGCTATAAAGCTGCCACGTTCCACAAACCGCAAAAAAATAGATATATCAAATATACTCTTCTGTACTGATTTTCTGTCACCTTGAAAAACCCCTAAAAAGTTATTGTGGTTCCACTGCTGATAGGTAATAGTGTTTTTATTATATTTATTAGGACAAAGTTATAGCGGCCGTTGAGATCTGTGTATTTGCATTTGCTGTCTATTTCGGCATGCCCTCTTACCCGCCGGCTGGCAACAGGGCTACGACAAAGATGCGAAGAGCGTAGGGCTGCTCACTATAACATGAAATGTCTACTAATTTAGTTTTTGTTTTAGTTACCACTCTACATAGCTCGATAACAACAAGGTCGAGGCTGTGGCAGCTGGTTCAGTGTTAATACAGAATATTCCATTTCAATTTATATTCTTAAATGTACACTTCAGTTGTAACTTAACCAGCAACGTTACCTTTTTCCAGAGGCGTTCATTAGAGTACAGCGGGAAGTAATTCTTATTCTTTATTTACTATCTTAGCTTATCTATTTTCGATGTAGCACAATAAAACTGCTAACTTAGAAACATACTTTTATTGCGATTCAAATCACCGACACTTCGGCAGCAGTAGCAGAAAAGAGAAGACATATATATAAATACTTCTTTATTAAACGAGCTTTACAATAAAAGTAGTTATATTATTCTAAAATGTAATGTATTTATATATATAATATATATAATATCTATACGTGATATATTTGTTCTCGTCATAAGGTCTTTCTGTCATGAGGAAATCACAAGCGCGGACAGATACATTGTATCGGTTTGCATATTTTTTTCATACTCATGCCAATGTACGCATATATATATATATATATATATATATATATACGGTGTGTGTGTTAAAGAGTATATTTATGGTCTAGTTATGATTGCAGCTAACGGCATTATATTTGTAGATAGGGTTTTATTTCGGCGCTCCGCCCACCGAAGACGTTAACGATAACGGCTCATCTTTCACAAACTGAGAGTCTCTCATACTGAGTACATATAAGGCGGCACTGGTAGTATCTAGAATTATAAATGCAATACTAATGTTCAATCGTTGATCGTTACCTAATAGCTGCTACACGAAGGCGGTTGAGTTACCCGCGTTGGCAAATCTACTACGCCAACGTCACGTCTTAGCGAATAATCAATCACACGCGGTTCTGAACATTCATAAGGTACACATATAAATGTTGGCAACAATTATTTCTATTTAGCTAATCGTTGTTGATGGCATCACAATCTCTACTCGGTATGACAGGCTTTCACTCGGGGAATGTGGCTCTAACTAAGCACCTTTAAGTTTCAGCCACCCTTACGTATCTAAAGTACAAAAATAGATTTACGATATGTAATCTAAATATATTCATATCTACGGTCTGCGGTTATAATGCAACGTAAAGTTATTACACTTAAATTCTCGTTGCAATATATAGAAGAAAGAAACAGAAAATGAGTCTACAAATAGAATATCTGAAGTGAAGAAGATTGTAATAATCATAAAGACATAATTGTAATAAACATGTATGTCACCTCATACTATGAGATTCCCAATGTTGTGCGCAGCACACACCATGCTTCTCCCTCTCGCATTATCTCTCTCTCTTTTATCGCCTTGGATATATTATATGGTGAACCTATATACATATTGTGTATTCGTTGTAGCATTCCGAATAAACTTCAACGTACATATCATCGTTTTAGAAACATGTAGTTACAATTGGACAGCAGCAACCTGTTGAGATCGCAACAGGTGGACATCACGTTCTCGTAAAACCCCATAGTGTAAATAATACTGGTTTGCTTGAGACGCTTTTTTCTACCTGTTCACCGACTGATTATCTGTAACATCACGGGCCAGGATAACGTTAGATCCTTATAGATGATTAAATGCCGTGTCGTGCTGTTTGGCTGGTTTAGGTCATATGGTCATCATGGCTGGTTCGATTCACCTATTTTCTCCTGTTTGATTCTCTAGGTTGCCGACCTTCGGATCAAGCAGATATTTAGCGTAAGGCATCTGTCTACATCGGCCTCGTCGTCAACCTAATAAATAATACCGATAATAATAACTGAATCAATTCGCGGTGCGGTAGAGCACCGACACAAACAAGTTGCGTGCAATTCCATCAGTAAGCAAATTCTAAATTGCTAAAACAAGCAACTAGCTCAATAATTAGAGGTTACTCGGGTTGCCACCGGCGACGTGCGTCACACTGTGAAGGTAAATTGAGGCGTTGTCTTCCTTGTTCACACTCTGTTGACGCAAACAGAGGCATGTCAGTAGTAGGGTTCTTAGCCGATGGAATACAAATGCCCCGAGGCATAAAAAAAATACTTTGTCACCGATTGACCCATCAATTCTATTCAATGTAGTCAATCAGGCATTAGACCACCAGACGCCACACCTGATTTGAGAGGCAAATGTGTAGATATATACTCGTATACGTGTGGTATATACTAGCATCTACATTATGAGGCAGTGCACAAGTACAGACGTCATGAGTGGTGGTGGGCTTGGTGAGACTTTGTAGACATGTGCTGCACGTCACAATCTGTCATGTCCGGAGTTTGAGTGTGAAGGGCAGGAAGCGGTTTCATTCCAGTGTGCATCTGATAGAGAAGTATGTGTCGCGCGGGGATTCGGCTGAACACGACAGGGCTAGGGTTTAGCATTTGAGTGGGTCCGGCAACGGCTCTCGGATCCGTAGGCAGCTGGCCGCGTCTACTTTTTGAGGCAAGAACTCTCTTCGTGTTTGTAGAGATAGCTCTTCAACGCAAATGCCTTCCCACAGCGGTTGCACACAAACGGCTTCGCCGACGAATGGGTTTGGATGTGGGCGCGAAGGTTCGACTTGTCGGCGAACGCCTTATTGCACTGAGGCACGAAAACGGTTTCTCGCCCGTATGCGTCCTGCATAACGAGGGAACTATATTAGCCACTTGATATAACGCGGTAAACACTTTAAATGTTATAAACGTTCATGCACTCAACAATA